>JAMLFT010009719.1:0-12473 GCA_026544285.1 Pachyrhizus erosus
GGGCGCTGGCGGGTTAACTTAATCAGGTATTTGCAAATTGCTAGTTAGCTTCGTCTGGTTTGGCTGAGACTTAGGAAATAACAGACAGAAATAGAAAGGGCGGAGAAGTGTGATTCAGAAACAAGTTTCTTTTGTATAAATAATTCATAATTCGTAATACGTAAAGAAATTATATTAATATAATAAATATATATATCACAATTTATACAAATAAGAGATAAAAAGAAATGGGTGATAAAATGAATTATATGAAGAAAGACAGAAAAAAAGTAAGCAATATACTAATTATTGTATAAATATGATATTGTATAATTATATGATGCTTCTGCATCTAGTTTTTTGTTTTTTTGTTGTTTTGCCCTAGCTAGAGCTATCAACAAAGGGTCCAAAAATATTCAAATAATATCAGTCAAAGGCATTGAAAAAAATAATTAATTAATATCCCAAAAGAAAATCTTTACCAACAAAGGATGGCAATGAAATCTACAGTACAAATCTTTGAGCATTAAAGTTTGCCCTAAGAATGAAAGATGACATTTATACCAGAAAGAAAGCAAGACAAGGCATAGGGTACGTAGACATTTTGCGTGGTTATTGTGCTTAAAGAGGGGGGGCATGTTTGAGAACAGGTCATGTATGGTCCACAATAGCTCAATGCCTCCTTCTGGGTGTAAAATTCTACCCAGGGGACTTAGACTTGCATCAAGGAAGGGTTGCTATCAGTATCTATCATTAGGGTTTTTTGCAATCTAAGTTGAGATAGACTCGACCCCCCACTTGTTGTTTTATTCTTTAAAAGTTGCTATATCTCATAGATTACATATACATAGTCCTTTTCAATGGATGTGCATGAAGAAAGTGGAGAAATGGATTTGAATTTTCTTAATGTATATCTCACATTCATCATTATATTCTCTGATCTCTTTAGATGCATTTCTTTGAATCCAAACTCTCCATCTCTAATGAGCGACTCTTTCTAAGATAGTTAGCTAGTTAGCTAGGTAAACTGTTGTCCAAATCAATAAGCAAAAGTACATTTAAAAAAAATAGTGGTAGGAATTATCGATGATTACTGTCAAGTTTAAAGGTGAGAGAAAGTATATATACATACTAGTACAAGTCAAAAAGCTAGCTAGCTTTAACAAAGATTTAAATTAACCAGCTGTTTACTTGGTTATTGACGTAACTTGCTTGAATCCAATTAAGGCCTGCCTCTTGATTTGGAGCAGCATATATGAGAAAATGGCAAAAACAAACAATAGTTAGAAGGTCCCTTGTCCACAAGCTAGCTGTGAGTGCTCCCTCCACCCCACCTGAAATGGATATAAAGGAGAAAGAAGACACTACCTAATAAGAGGGCTAGCTAGGCATTAAAATCAGGTGATTCATGGACCACACTACTGCCGCTGGCCTTGACTAGCTGGTTGGTACTATGAAGGAAATGATATGAGACACATTCGATATTTTCAAAACCTGGACCCAAAGATTCATGCAATGACCGCGCCCCAACTATCTGAAATTTTCTTGCAAGTGTGTGTGTGTGTGTATGATTACTTTTCAAGTGGTCCTTCACGAATTTAAGCAGTAAATCCAACAAACATTTCTTCCGTGTTCAGAAGTCTAGCAAGGCAAACTTACAAACCAGTAGAGGAAATTGTCTTCATCATGTTGCCTTCCTTCCCTTCAAACAGTCAAAATTTAAATTGAAAAGTTGTTACCTTTCCTTGTGACAGAAAGTGCATTGCATTTATATATGTAGTAGTTAATGTAAACGGGAAACGAAATCAAACCCGTTAATTAATTATATTTTTAGCGAGAAATGAAACAAACTAACCGAAAGATTGAAAATTACAGAGATGTTTAGACCATGAAAATATGAGATCAATGCAATGCTAACAAAATAAAAGCAAACATTAGAACTTCTAAGCGATGTTGGATTCTATTGATAAAAACATGGGGAGGGGAATATCTGTTCCTGATCGTGGTACTACAAATTAGATTATGATAATATCTATTACAGGAAAAAAAAAAAAAAGTTTTCTGACAAATTCATTTGAGCTGAGAGGGTATAAGTGCTCCAATGATGCATGAGGTCTTAACCAACAGTAGACTACCAGCAAAACTCTCTAACCAAATTAAATCAAATCATTCTGTGAAACCAAACCAAATTAACCCTTAAAGTTTAGAAAGACTATAATTGTATAATCAACTATTTAAAAACAATTCAAACTTTTTTTTTTTTTTTTGGTAAAGCTCGACCTCTAGTGTAGTGGTAAGCAGTGCATACCAATATAAATACTATGATGAGACCTTATTTTGTGTGAAAATAATTAATTACCAGAAATCAAATAATTAGTACGCATTTGGTTAAGTTTTCTTTTCTAAAAAAACATTTATATTAATTTTTTCAAATGTCACTTTTGAATATATTTTTTTAAAAAACTATTTTTTAATTTTTATAAAAATATTTAATATTCATAATAATTCTTAATATATTTTAATTAAAATTGTTTCTTTTTAAAAATTAAACTAAATATTACAAATGTACCCGAACATGTGAAAAAAGTTCATGGATTACCTTTGACCATTCACTTTGAATTTGTACCTAAGGGGTTGATTTAGCCGTGAAAAAAATATATGATGTGCAAATTGAGGTATGATTATGTTTGGTCTCAGAAGTATCTTTTTCAATCTTCTACCTCCATCGTAAATGAAATGCCTTACCTGACTAAAAAGATAGATTAATTAATGTTTACACAGATACGGACAGCAACTTTCATTAAAATCAGTTAGCACTGGCTATATATATATCCAAAAAGAATCTTTATAAAATATATAATTTTTTATTGTTTGCTTTATTTTGATCATTTAATCTTTTATACCTATTAAACTTAAATTATGTTTCTTCTTAATTTTTCAATTTTTACATTTTTCTTCGTGTTTATCTTTCTCAAAAATTTATTTGCCTATTTGATTGTCTTGGAAAAAAAATATTAGCTCTAACCTATAAACAAATTGAAACAAATACAACATAATTATAAGAGAAAATATTATACGAATTAACAGTGGAAAAAAATATTTTATCATTCAATTACAAACTTGACATGTATAAAAAATTTATTAATTTTTATAATAATTATCTTAAAAAATAATTTATAATTAAGTAATAGTGTAACTTTACACCCATAATCATAAGGGGGCCCGGGAATTGTGGACTAGTTGAATCAAACGGTGTGGACATTATTAAGACAACTGCTAAAACTTGTTTGAACGTTAAGAAAGAAGTATTTTTACTATATTAACGAATATATACTATAACCTATTATATAAATAAATTTTTATTCACGAAATAGCTCCTTTCCATAAACTTTTTGCATTAATAAAATAAACTATAATATGTGTAAATACATTACTAGAATGTTGAAAAAGAAAAGGACCTCACACATTAATAACCAGCAAGACTTTTTTGTTTTGGTATGGAAATGGCTCTGTTGCCTATGACCTAGCTAAACCAGCTAACGATTGGAGTTGCGCAGTTCATATTACTTTATATATATTGATAGGAGAAATTCAACCATGCTCATAATCAATTGTTATTTAATCATATTATATTCATAATAAAAAGTAAAAATAAAAAATTCTCTCTAAACCTTGGACTAATTAAAACAGAATTTTAGGTATTGCCTTTCAGTGGAACTAGTTAATTAGTGCAATGCATTTTTTTTCGGTTTTAATGTGGTTTAATTTACTGTCAAGAGTCTTAATTATATATAATATAATATAAATATGCTTCATGATATGAATTTAATGTTTTGATTTTATTATTATTTACTTTTTTGTTACTAAAAAAATAAAGAAAAGAATCAAATTCATAAATTAGTAGAATAATTATGAAAAAAAGTTGTATGTACAAAATCTTGTATATGACAAATAAATACGTAATATTCAGTTATATTTTGGATTCGAAATAAATGGCCCTGCCTTTTAATTTATAAATAAATCATTACGACAAAAGCATTATATATTGAGAATTTAAATTAAATTTACTCTATTATATTCTCTCAATGAATCAATTTCATAACAAAGGAATTAAAAACAAAGCAAAAAGAAATCATATATTAATTATATTTGTGAAATAATGTGTAATTTTCTGCAATATAAAAAAACTTTAATTGTATCATGGCTATTAAATAATTTTTTATAAGCAGGATAATTATATATATATATATTAAATTTTAATTTTTTTATGCCATTAATTAGTTTTGACATAGAATAAAGTTTAAGCTGAAAATATTATTTTTGATAGAATATCATAAGTCAACTTTCTAATTAAAAAAATTCAATTCCACATTGTAAGAATATAATAAAATATTAATATTATTAAGGATAAATAAAACTTTCCTCATTATGCATTTGGGAGGTTGTTAGTTCTTAAAATGAGACAAATATAATTTTTCATAAAAATTACTTGAATCGAACAACTTTCCTGCCTTGAGTTGAAGTACTACCTCTTCTCCCCAAAAATTTTATACCAAAAGATAATTGACAAGGAAATAAAATTTGAAAAAAATTATTCTTTATTTTTTTATAAATAAAAACATCTGTTAGTGATATTTTTCTCTGCATTAAAGACGATAGAAGAGAACGAGAAGACACATATTACAAAACGGGAAAACATACCTGATTATAAGAGAAGAAAAAATGCATACAACAATTATTGCTCACTATCTATAATAATGGCTTTGCTATATAGGAATAAATTTTTTATCTCTAAATTTTAGGAGTGTTTATGTCTCTTACGGTCCAAGTCTTGCGTAGTTTATTACCTTTATAGCCTTTGATCTTTGGGTTATTCATCAGCGATGATCTAGGGCACGCACGCCTACAACCTTACTCTCTTATGATAACTCTTTGCAATTCCTTGTTTTCTAGTTATGTTAGTTTTTTTTTTTTTTTTTCTAATTAGCTCCTTGACGGTAGATCTAGCTAGTTTTATTTTGTTATTGTTGGAACGGTTTAGTGCAAATTTGATACTATTCTTGCCAGAGAGATTCAAGATACGCTACTTGTAGTTCCAGTCATTTAATTTTAGATGATTTTTGCTTCATCGTCATCTTCTCAACTTGTAAGGGTAGAAATAACGCAAAAGAAATTCATTTTCAATATGATGGACAAAGGATATTCATGGTAAAAATGTTTAAAGACCTAAAGGCATGATGCAAATTTAGTTGAATCCTGTGACTGGTTTGAGACACATAAGGATAAAAAAACAAAAGGGACTTGGACTCTCTGAGGGACAAGTAAACAAACAGATATTTTCCGAGGAAAATTATTCATGACTTGCAAACAATTAGTTACCAGATGGAACCAACGAAGGTTACATCACTATCTTCGTACCAAGTGGTGGTTCTGATGAGAAGACGAATCAGAGAATTGTCTGCATCCCTATAAGCATTCAATTTCCATCAATTACACACTGGTTCACCTAATTGAATCAGTGCCAAATTATTGATGGTAGGGTGATTGGTCTTATATATGCAGACCCCAAAAATTGATGTCGCTAGTTATTGTTCACTCTTCTCAGATAGCTCGGGACTAAGTAGTACGTACTGTGCTTGCCACTAAGAGGGATTGGGAGAGATCATGGGGTTCAGCTGCTTCAAACTTTCTGTGATTGAATAGCTGTTTAGTTACTTTGATTTTTCAGCTTGCAGTTTCCATTTGCATATAGAGCCTTTTTTGTTCTTAGAAAAGTAGACCTCATGCATTATGTCTTTATGCTGTTGGATCCACTCCCGGTTCTTTCTCCTATTATTTTCATGAGAATGCTACCAGAAGCCCTCACTTCTTCTTGATTGTAGCTTACCCTCATTCCCAACCGGGAACAAACCTTATATTAAATAATAATTTTTTGGCACATAAAAGAATTATATATTTATTTCAACGAACTTTAGTTCAAACATGAAAGACTAGCTAATTTGTAGCCTCTTGGTCCTTTTGTTCTCAATAAAGTTCCTTACCAACCATAAATAACTAAAGTGGCTCAATTTGCAGACAAAGAACTAAAGTGGACTCAACATAGTACGGTAGCCTAACAAAACTAAACCATATGTATATCATCAAGATTGGTTGGTGTGTGAAGGCGTCTTTTCCTACTTGTAAATCAAGCTAATCTCGAGCCTCTATTTTGGTTAGCTATGCATTGATTTGGCTGCCTAGACAATGCGCCACTTAAATCTTTACACTCAAATGAGTACTATGACCAACTCCGAAAAGTACCCTTAATTGGTATGCTCTAAGTAAGCTACACATAGCATAATCACACACAAGGCCCGAGGGCACACTCACCAACATCGGGAGTTGTTACCCTTCTCCTAGCCTATATGCCCCGTTTATGATACACTCTTATTTACGTGTTCAATGCCTAATAAGAGGTCTCACATAAGTATGGTAGTTTATTACAGAGACTACATACTGCGAGTACTGATCTCGGTGGTTTTATCTATGTCTTTTCCAAGAATATTATCTACACATCCATCGAATTTCGTTATAGCAAATGATGTCTTAGAGGAACAGATGTAATTAAATGTGAGTATAACTCAATAAACTTTAGGAGAAATAATAATAGAGAAAAAAAATTTACATTTACAGTTTAAAATAATCTGTTAATTTTTATATTATTATTTAACTACAAATATTATATATAATAATTTTATTAATTTTTATAATAATTATTTAAAAATTATATTAATAATAAATTGTGATTAGATCATAATATAAAATTATTGTATATTATCAATATATGATAGTTAAATTCATAACAATATAATAAAATTAAGATAAATTGTTTATATTCTTATGAGAAAATAAGTTATGTATTAATAATATAAAATACTTTTATACTGTCATTTAATCATAAATTATTATATATAATAAATTTGTTAATTTTTATATTAATTATTTTAAAATATATATTAATAATAATTTTTTATTAATTGTTAGTATAAAATTATTTTATATTATTAATGTATAATCATTAAATTTTATTGAATGAAAAACATATAACTTTTTTTCCTAATATTATATAGCCTTGATTAAGAAAAATCGTAGAAGGAAACTATTTTTTTTCAGCCAAAGAAAGAAATATATAGTATAAGGGATATGCATAATCACACACCAAATATAAAATGTGTCAACTCTTATACAACACATAATACCTATCAATTCTACAAATTTTTAAGCATAATAAAGGGTTCATTGACTATTTAAAATTACGAAAATGAAAAACCCTTCACCTTAACTATTAACCATTTTTCTGGAGAGCCAAAAATAAATATATTATAAAAAGGATACAATAGTACCCCTAACCCATATTTAAAATGTCCAATCACTTATCAATAAATTTACAAAAACATGATACATTTTAACAATTTCATGCATAGAACAAGAACATGTTAATTTAATAATACTAACTAAAAACATAATGCCTATTTAACCTATAAGCTCTTCAGGCATACCAAAGGATTCATTGATCACTCAAATAAAGAAAATGAAAATCCTTTACATGTGATGTTTATTCATGACCAATACCTAAATTTAATCAAATCATACACGTACTTAATATTAAAAGTGACGTTAAAAAATGATATCATTCTAATGCAACCATATATACCAACCTACAACAAACCAAACAAATTAACATCAAATATTATTTAATTTTGTTCCACTAAATTTCACATTGTGTTGTAAGAAGTAACTCTTATGGCCCTTGACCATACAATTTGAATTTCCATCTAAACATTGTTATCAAATAAAGGGTGAAAATCTACAAAACATGATATAAGATGTTGATTCTTCCTTCTTGTGACAAAATGGATAATTAAAGTCACGGTCTTGTAGATGAATGCTGTATTTTTTAATATTTTTCTTTGTTTGTAGTTTATTAAGTGTCATTTTCCAAGCAAATGCAAAACATTTGGAGGTATTAGTATGCTCTAAAAGCATTGAGAAAAAAGAAAGACACACCAATTAGTTCATTATTTTGTTGCAACATTTTATAAGTTGATTTTACTTAATACTTTCTAATACTATTCAAAATCTAAGTCCACTTATTAAGGTAATTTTTCCTTAAGTGCACGCTAGTTTTGTTTATATAAAAATAAAAAATCTTTCACCATTGCATTTTCCTACTCAAACCATCCCTCTTCCATTTAAGGTCTCACTATCACTTTTCTTTCACCCAATCCCTAACCTTCTATACACAAGATAATTGTTGTTTTGAATTCATAAATAATATGTTGTATTGTTATACAAATTGTCTATCTTTTTAACTTTTCATGCCAAAATTTCACCCTTTTTCGTCCTCAATCTTCCATAAGTTGTTATTTCTAAACCATTCATCCTAGTTACCTCCTCTACACATAAAACCTTTCGCCACATTGACTCCTAATTGGAAACCCTTTTTCCACACCTATTTTATTTAACTCATTTTTATCTAGATCTCAACACCCCTACATCATAAGCTATTTTGCATGTTAATTATAGAAACATACCTCTCCCTTCTTGGAAACCCTCTCCCTTTATCTTGATATCTAGACCTCTTGTCTCCTTAAAACAATACACCCTATCTCACTTATCTAGATCTCAACACCCCTACATCATAAGCTATTTTGCATGTTAATTATAGAAACATACCTCTCCCTTCTTGGAAACTCTCTCCCTTTATCTTGATATCTAGACCTCTTGTCTCCTTAAAACAATACACCCTATCTCACTTAACCTATGTTAATTGTCTCTCATTCACCTTTTCCTTATAAAAAAACCATTTAAATATATTTGTGTAGCTTAACAACACATACAAGCAATTTATAATATAACATAAAAAAATAAAGGTAGATCATAAAATTGACTTGATAGGACAAACTCAACCCTCAAATGATAAGTGTCTTTACTTTCACAGGATAATTTATTTCTCATATTTTTCACAACATGTCACTTCCTATTACTCGCCTTTACTGAAATACTGAACTACACAAAAAAAATTAACATTTGATTTGAAACTTAAGAGTGATGCATGTCCCTCTGTAATATCCCACTACCTTTATGTCAATCAACTTACTCTCAAAGAAGTTAACCTTGAGTCTGAAAACTAACTCATAGTATCTCAAAATACTCTTAATGATAACCACATTTTTCAATGAAGTCTTGTAAAAATAGCATGTATCATTTGCAAATTGCATGAACAATATTGTTATCCATTTGTGATCCACAATAAATCTCGTGAACAAATTATGGTTTTGAAGTTGCATCATTAAACTAGTTTATAAATCAATTTCATGGCATCTCAAAATATTCTTCATATTAACCATATTTTGCAATAAAGTCTTGACAAAAAAGAAAGCATCATTTGCAAATTGCATTAACAATGTCTCTATCTACTTGTGACCCATAATAAATTTTGTGAAGAATTCTACCTTACAAGTAGCCTCATTAGACTAGTTAATCCTTTTGCTATAATTAGGAAGAGAAATGGTGTAATTGGTTACTATATCTTAGCTTTTTTTAGGTTTTAACTAAACTTCTTCATTGGGATTTCATTCACTAAAATAAATATGCTTTTCGATTTCAAAAACTTTTTTATTCAAACCCAAATGCCTCAACATATAATACACAAACCCCAATACACCAAACCATACATTTTTTTTTCATAATTAACCTTGAATATTAGGCGAGGCTAATTTATTCTTCAAGCCTTCTTCCACATCCTTATTTGCTACAAGTATCCTATTAAGCATATTTTCACATCTACAACATTCTTAAACAATTTTCCTAACTATCGGGATAATGCTTTCATGATTATTTTGTACATACACCCAGTGAAGGATATTGATCTAAAATCTTATAAGTCCTTTGGTTTCTCACTTTAGCAATTAAAATGATGAAGGATGTTACCTCTTTTGTGCAACACCACAAATTCATGAAATCCATCCAATCTAGTTTTTGAACATAAGATTTTTTTGTGTTCTAAAAGATTTAATGAACTTCAAATTATACTGATCTAGTTTGAGGGTTTTGCTATCATCACATTCCCATATTGCCTCTTTAATTTGCTTTAGTTACCATTGCACTAAGTGATTTATTTTCTTCTTTGCCGATCATTGTAAATGGTAATCCATGCAATATGGAAATATTCTAATTCCTTTTATTGAATCTATTTTGGAAGAATTGTTTCACCCTTTCCTTAAATTTTAATGGATCCTTATCATGAATGTCTTCCTTTAAAAAATCATTGCATTCATTTTTCTTCTTCATTTCACCACAAAATGAAAACTGTGTTGTAGCCATCTTCTTTGATCCACCCACTTCTAGATGTTTATATGCATGAGAACATATCTTATTAACACTTTCCAATTTTCAAATAATAAGTCCTTGCTCATGTAAAATAATGCGACAAATATGTTTATTATACAAGTAACAAAATGAAAAAGTAAAAGTATTGTTTCTATGAGGATTATGGTTTAATAACTTAGCAACTAATTAATTACTCTTTGATTTACGAAAAAAAGGAATTAATCATTGACTTTTGTATTTTGATTTAATTAAATGAATGAAGAACATAATTAAACAAATTAAAAATTTTAATTAATTAAAATGATTAGGTATTTAAATTTCCTTAATTTCTTCTTATAGAAATCTATTTTCTTTCGCTATCCCTTTGAATTATGTGAATCACAAACAATTTTTCTAATTTAGTTTAACCTCAATTAGTTGGACAATAAACATTTTATTTGAAGAGACTATTAGTGTTTCTTTTGTTTGTAGTGTTGTGTTGTAATTTTGTTATTTTTTTCCTTCCTAATAAAAAAAAGATTGTGGTTGGGCTACAAATATTTGAGAGAGTTGCACCCCACAATCGTAGAGGACCAATAACCCAACTTATTTAATTGGACATATTATTGTTATTGTTGTTGTTTTATCTTCCATAATAATCATATTGTTGTTGTTGTTTTATCAAGAAAAAGTTTATATTTTGTGATAATCATACTTAGATTGAGCAATGTTTGATCATTTTTAATTTAACATGTAAAAAAGATTCTAAACTAAAAGTAAAAAATTATTTTAAAATAATGTAATATAAAAAAATATTAATAAATAAAAATAATTAAATTTGTTAGAAAATAATAAAAATATAAATTTTTACAAAAAAATAAATATAATAAAATAATAATAAATAATACAACTATGACAACAATAATAATGATAAAAATATATAAAAATAATGTTTCTATAACTTATATTTAGTTTTTATTAAATATATATATATATATAAATAAATAACAATAACATTAAAATATCTTATGATTTCATTAACCACATAAAAGAGAAAAATGCACAATGGTATTAGTTGTGACATATGTTATTTTGTCGAATCGTTCTCATTTAACTCTTTAACTTAAAAATTCAACATTTTCTTCAACACAACAAGTTATGGTGATTTTTAGTTTTAAAATTATTTTTTAAAATAATTTTAAAATAAACTAATTTAAAAAATCCTCAACAAGTTAAGACTAGTTTAATTAAAAATATATTTGTATAGCAGTGACAATGTCAACAATGTTAGTAATATAATGGTAGAAGTAAAAATAATCATAATAACAATAACAATGATGATGATAGTGATAATAATGATAATATAAATAGAGATAGTAGTTATGTCAATAATAATAATAATGACGATAATGATAATAGAGATAATAGTAGTGGTAATAATGATGATAACAATAAAAGACATTATTTTTAAAGGTAGCAAAAATATGCTTTTAAAATTAAAATCCACATTCATAAAATTTTCTATTGATTTTGAAAATAAATGTATAAATATTTTAATGTTGAGTTAAAAATTATATCAATTATATTTTTTAAGAACATCTTTTGTTTTAAAAATTATAATTAAAAACTAAAAATAAAAAAACTTACAATCACTTTAAACAAATACTAAATCAATATAATTCTCTTATTACAACATATACAATATAAAGATTTAACTTTACCTATATATATATATATAGACGAGATTGGATCAACTAAATACTTGTTAGTGAAAAGAAAAATTAATTTTATGTAAAGTTTCAACAAATCAACTATTCTACAATATGAATAGAAAGTAACATTTTTCTTTGATAAATTAAAATCAACTCACTTATCCATTATATAAACATAAACAAGGCATGTCTCGTCAATATATCACTAACAACACTTTATAATAATTTATTATCATTTTATCTTAGAAAAATGATTAATTTAGTTGATAATAATAAATTTATTTTATTTTTTAAAATATAATTATTATTATTTTATTTTATTAAAAACAATTAATATATAAAACAATATAAATTAAATCTTATATATATAAAAATAATTTTAAAATATTAAATCTTATAAATAAAAAAAATAATATTAATCTCAATAAACAC
>JAMLFT010009720.1:0-12472 GCA_026544285.1 Pachyrhizus erosus
ATAATTCAAACATGTTTTGAGAATTTTATATAATAGTCCAAATTCTTTATATAGAAAAAAAATAGCCTCAAGTCTTTTTGAATTATTTTATATTTATATTTAAAAATTATTATTTTTAATAACTATTTTAAAATTTATTTAAATTATTTTTATGAAATTATTTAAAATGATATTTAATTAATTGATCATCTAAAACTCTAACATGAAAATTAAATTCTTAAATAATTCAAGCATGTTTTTGAGAATTTTATTTAATAGTCCAATGTCTTTATATAGAAAAAATATGCCCAAGTCTTTTTGCATTATTTTATATTTATAATTGCATTATATTATTTGGTTATCCTTGCTTGGATGATACACGTTCTAAGACATGGATTTGACGTGGATTTTCATTTTTTTCACCCATAAATTTTATAACAACGAAAAAAAGAAGAAAGAATAAAATATGAGATATTATTAATGATATAATAAATAAAGATAGAGAAAAATATTAAATAATACATCTATTTAATTTAGTTGACATTTAAAAATCTAAAGATCCCATTTCCATTTACCATAATACCCTCCTAGAATGGTACTCGGAATGTCTCTCCGTCTCTTGAAGCCATTGGACGGAAAATCAGAAACGGCTTGTCGCATACCGTAATTTTGACAAACAAGAAAAATCCAAAACTCCAATTAACGGCGTCACCACAGTTCCCGTTTTGTGAGCATCAGTGAGACAGCACTCTAGGGTTCGTTATTCGTATCCAATTTAAAAGCTCTCCTTCGAACTTTACACTAATTTCATTTTCGCACCAGAAATTTCTGATCCATTTCGATATCGCCGGGCTCCCTTACCTTAAGGTACTATCCTTTCTCCCTCTCCTTTAAATTCTTCACGGAGGCAAGTTAGAGGTTTTATTATTGTGTAAATATTTTTGTTATTTTTTTATTTGGGATTTCTCTGAAATTTGATGTGTTGTGGTTAAGGTTGCATTAGTGATTAGCTGGTAGAAGTGTGTAATGAACCCTATCTTAGTACGTATCTGTAAATTTGTGGCAGGTAGGTGAACAGATTGGTACGTTTTGTTTGGAAACTGCTATTATTTTTCTGAGATTGGACACTTGATGATTCTCCTTTTTGTTCTGCCTACTCGTTCCTTTGATGCCTAATTGTTTGTTCATCACCTTGCATTTGAGTGGAAAATTTTCATATTTACATTTCATATTGTTCCTGTAAATCTGGATTTTCATTGCCCCTCGTTTGGATTTGTGTTATATAAGAGCTTGTGCTCGCCAACATGCCGTTAGAACTCGTGTTCCTTTCGCCGCCTTTGTTAGTCTCTTTTTTGTGTTTTTTTGACTTGCCTGTCAATGCTGCTGATTATGTTATCATTGGCCCTTTAATGAAAGTCTATCGCATTGCGGCCGTATAAGTCTTGTCTGTCTCATTGCACGGCTTCCATTGAGATTCATTCGCTGCAACCCCTTGTTTGGCCTTTCTTTTTGTTTCCTCCTTTCGATGTGTATACTTCTTCCCAGGAATTCTTCTGGCCTCTGTGCCTTCTTCACAGTTGCCTCACGTGCTTGTTTCATTAGTTTCATAAGATGCCTCGGGGAAAAGCAAATTCTTCATCAGCTGCTAAGCCATCTGAGCCTGAGAAACCAGTTGAATCTGATGAGAAGGTCGATTTTGAGGATGCAAATGATCCAGAGGAAGCAATGGAAGAAGAAATCGAATATGAAGAAGTAGAAGAAGAGGAAGTGGAAGAGATAGAAGAGGAGGTAGAAGAAGTGGAAGAAGAGGAGGAGGACCCGGAGGAGGTAGAGGTAGAAGAAGAGGAAGAGGAGGAGGAGGAGGAAGAAGAAGAAGATGTTGAAGAAGTGGAAGAAGATGATGCCATGCAAAATCATAGCAGTGATGAAGCAAAGGTGGAAGACGAGGATGAGAAGAAAAAACATGCTGAACTCCTTTCTCTTCCTCCTCATGGGTCTGAAGTATACATTGGTGGCATTCCTCATGCCTCAAATGAGGATTTGAAATCTCTTTGTGAGCGTATTGGGGAAGTTGCAGAGGTAAGTCTGTGCCATTGTTATTGTCTTGTGCTTATGCTTATATACAATGCCATCCATTAACTTGAATTTTGAGGAAAACAGGTTCGAATAATGAAGGAAAAGGATTCTTCAGAGAACAAGGGCTTTGGTTTTGTGACCTTTAGAAGTGTGGAATTGGCCTCTAAAGCCATTGAGGAGCTAAACAATACAGAGTTCATGGTAATATGATAATCTTGGTCAATATGAATTGATAGCTGATTCTCCTCTTAAGTTGGTGGCTTTATTATTGCTACTGTAGTCTTACAAACATTGCAGATGCTAAAATTCTTATTGTAATTTGGTATATGTAATTCCTGACCGTCTCAATTATCAATTCTGTAAGGGTAAAAAAATAAAATGTTCGACATCTCAAGCCAAGCACCGTCTTTTTATTGGCAATGTTCCAAGAAGTTGGGGTGTTGAAGATCTGAAGAAGATTATAACTGAGATTGGACCTGGAGTTACTGGTGTGGAACTAGTCAAGGTATGTATTTTTCTGTTGTGCTGTGCTTTCCATTCCCACTTTAAATTAAAACTCTCTACGGATTTTTTGTTATAGTCATACCTAAATTATGATAAAAGTCATGTATTACAATCATTCTTTTTTTTTTTTTCATTATGCCCAACTGCATGTACACAAGAGTTGGCATTGTTGTTTTCTTATTTAAATACTCTTATATTTATGTTTGCTCAATACTTTGTTTTAGGATATGAAGAACACCAACAATAACCGTGGCTTTGCTTTTATTGACTATTATAATCATGCATGTGCTGAGTATTCAAGGCAAAAGATGATGAGCCCAACATTTAAGCTAGGTGAGAATGCTCCAACAGTGAGCTGGGCTGATCCTAAAAATGCTGATTCCTCTGCTGCATCTCAGGTTTTGACTCATACTTCTTCCTTTTAAGCTCAGTTGATAATTGATAGTTATGGTTAATGGTGATAACAAAGCATTTAGGTGGCTTATCTAGTACACAAGTTGGCTTTTTGTGTTCTGGTATATTAGGGGTAAAAAGGGAAGGACAAATAAAAATTTTAAAAAAACTAAAAGAAATCCTCTCTATCATCCACAACTGCTATCGTTTTCTCTAGTCTCCCTCTTCCCACACTGTCACCAGCAACACTGACCACACAACATCTAACCAAACCATCAGCCACTATATTAGGACGAAGCCCACTACACTGACAAATCCAACCACCACAAAAAACCAATGAGAAAAAAAGGTCAGAGCAAAACAGTTGTCATCCTGAGGTGGTGTTCATCGCCATGACACTGAAGCTGGTTTGGGGCTTGTTGAAGCAGGAACCCTCTAATTCCATTATTCCAATGATGGCTCAGTACATTGATTGAAGATCAGGATGGTTGAGAACTGAAGATTGCTGCTCCAGAAGAGGGCAACACAGTCACTAACGTTGGATGGAATGGCTGGAGACTTGGGGGAGGGGGGGCATGCTGGAGATTGCAGCCACAGGTAGCTGGAAAAACTAGGATTCTGGTGGCCTGTGTTGGGATTTGGTAGAGGGAAGGAAAAATTAGTTAGGGGGAAGAAGGGTGGAAGGATTCATCCAATGAATTGGAAGAATGGAAAAATCCTTTGTGAAAGGTGAAACCCTTGGAGGAGAGTTTGTTATATTCCCAATAATTCAATAAAGTTCAGTTTCTTTGTTAGATTCTTATCAATTTCAGATTTCCATTTCTTGGTTAGTAGCAATTTGTTTTGAATTGTTATATCATTGTTGGAGAGATTGAACTTAAGGTTTGCTTATTGGGAAAGAAATGGAGGATACAACGGTGTTCTTGAAGGTGACCAGAGATGGGGACAACAGCCATTCTTAATGGGAACTGATAATAACTGTTAGCAGCAGTCATGTACTATTAGATGCAAGTGTAATATTAACTGTCATGTACTCATGTTCACAGTTGTGGGTAGAGATTAAGGCACAATAATGTATTATTTGAATATGCTATAGAAAATAGCTCATCCTGCATTGGCAATTCTGAATTAGAAGAAACTACCTTGATGACAGTTATTCATAGAGAATAACGGATGGCAGTTATTTAATAGTAGGGTGTGTAATTAGGCAAAAAAAGGTTGTTATTTGCAGTTTGTGGGAAGAGAATAATACTCAATGTAGGATCTCTTGGACAGCAAGTGTATTGCTGCATTGTTTGTGATTTCTATGTTCAGCATATTTTATTGGTTTATCAATTGGTACTCTATAACATTTGGATTCCAACCTTTTGAAGATAAAGAAGAGGAGGGTTTATGGAATTCAAGAACTTAAGCAAATGCTGCGTAAGTTTCTCAAAAGCAATCAGTTGATCTGGAAGATGAAGGGGCAATTCAACATAAAAAAAAAAAATAAACACTGCCAAAAAAAATGATGAAGCAAAATCAGCAAGAGAAACAGATACTGAAATAGTTATGGTTCAGGAAGATGTTGATCAACTGGTGGAAAGGGAGAAACAGAGTGGAGAATTTGGGTTAAAGAGATCATCTTCAACAGAAAATGGAGAGTGAAATCATCCCTAGTGATAGTGCAATGGTGGTCCTTGTGGATAGCGCGCAATGGTGAATCAGAGAAGGAGCAAGTAATAGTCATGGAGGTTTGGGTTTCATGAAGTCTAGTCTACTCACCACTGCCAAAATCCCCAGTCTGATCATCAATGATGAGTGACCTTTGGATTTCATGTACGCTGTTGAATCTTTCTTTGCCAGAACAGAACTACCAGCATCGGTGCACAGCCAACTGGAAGAGAGCAACTGAATAGAGACACCACGGGAGAGGAGTTGCAGGCTTTAGGAACTTGGCAGCAGAATAGTGATAGGTTATGGTCATAGAATCTTACTGATTTCATACTTTGTTGAGAAAAATAAATTGTTTGTGGGAGAAATAGTTTTTTTTAGCTTAGTGCTTCTTTTATATCATGAGTCCATTGAATAATAAGAGCTAATCAAGGACTAATTACAGAATCAGTTAACAGATACTCACAACATATGAAACTATAGTTGACTAATATCCTAACACGAGCTAATTATGTTAAGGTATAGCTTACAGGAGCTCTGTCTAGTATATATTATAAGTACATTGAGTGCAACTGCAAGAGCTAATTGACAGTTATTAAGTATTAAGTACATTACTACAGTCATTCATATGCTAT
The DNA here is from genome assembly GCA_026544285.1 of Pachyrhizus erosus. Taxonomy (NCBI): domain Eukaryota; kingdom Viridiplantae; phylum Streptophyta; class Magnoliopsida; order Fabales; family Fabaceae; genus Pachyrhizus; species Pachyrhizus erosus. The sequence goes on from JAMLFT010009720.1 coordinate 5,241, forward strand.
ATGCTACTGAATCTAGACTACTATGCTGTTGAATATAGACTCTATTTTAACAGGTTCTATCCTAGATGCATTGCTCTAAACTAAGCATTGGATATGGTGAATTGTTGTGCATGTGTGAACAGGTGAAGGCAGTATATGTGAAGAACCTGCCAAAGAATGTAACTCAAGATCAGTTGAAGAAGCTTTTTGAACGTCATGGGAAGATCACAAAGGTGGTTCTTCCACCGGCAAAGTCTGGACAGGAAAAGAACAGAATTGGCTTTGTACATTTTGCAGAGAGGTCAAATGCTATGAAAGCACTGAAAAACACTGAAAGATATGAATTAGAAGGTAACATTTGTCCAGCCTTTTGTGATTATTTTATGTGAATGTTGGGCAATATTATTCAAGGTTTGTTCTATGTTTCAGGTCAAATTTTAGAGTGCTCTCTGGCAAAGCCACAGGCTGATCAAAAGTCTGGAGGATCAAACACACAGAAACCAGGACCAGGATTGCTTCCAAGCTATCCACCACATGTTGGTTATGGTTTGGTTGGGGGTGCCTATGGTGCACTTGGTGCAGGATATGCTACTCCAGGTCTTGCACAGGTGACATGTTTGTATTTCTGTTTCCATTAGACTTCTGTAGCTAGTTTCCAGACCCAAAATTATTCTTTTATGGTCTTCATTTCGTGTTAACAGAAATCATTGTTTTGATGCTAAATAATGGCATTATAGAGCTACTAACTTTTATAGAATCTAAATTCTTATCGCATTGCATTTAAACATCTTTAATATATTTTAAATTTCATTAGAAATCATGCATATTAGACTAATCAGTATATGCTACAAGAAGTGTATTTACATACAAGGTGATCTCTGTACTATATGTGTTGTTGATTCATTATCACATTCACTCACTATCTGTTAATCTGAGATTCTGATAATGTGTCCTTTGCAGCCCTTGCTATATGGAGGAGGTCAAACTCCCGCTGGAATGGCCATGATGCCTATGCTTTTGGCTGATGGACGGATTGGATATGTCTTGTAAGTAGAACTGTTGCTCTAAATGTATAGCTTGTTATTATGAGACACCTAATTGCCTGGAATCCAAAGCCTGAGAATCTATTTTATTCTGCAGGCAACAACCAGGAATGCAGCCACAAGCCCCACCCTCACATCATAGAGGTGGCAGGGGTGGTGGCAGTGGGAGTGGCAACAGGAATGCTGGCAGTTCAAGTAAGGGAAGGCACAACAATGATGGTGGCCACGGGCGCAGATACCGTCCATATTAACTGTTCTTCATATAGATAGTAGCACCCCCTTCTCTCAAATGTACTTAGGGCTTTACAAGCTCATTTATCAAAATGCGCTACATATTTTTTAATTAAAAATTTATTTTGTAGATTGAGTCTTGATATGTCAGGACGTTTAATGTGTGAGAGGAATTCTTCCTATGTTGATAATTGATCAGTTTTATACCTGAAACCTTTTAACGGGAAAAAACCTCATGCAATCCTTTGGGTACTATACAGTAAAGGAAACTCACCCAATGGTATTTAAATAATGGGACATATATCGCCATTACCAGCCCACTCATTCGATTTTCCATGGATTTTACGGACCCATAAGATTTAAAATACAAAACTATTATAATTAAAATTATGCACAAATTTTAGTGATCAGCGTCACCTTCAAGAATTTTTGTTTCAACTCACCAATGCATCGTGATTATAGTTAGTGTAATCTTTGGATCGGGCTACAAGTAATAAAGTTTTATAATCACTGAACTTTTTGGTATTGATTATTATATATCCAAAAAAATGTACACCAAGTGACTATCTATCTATAAATATAATTAATTTTATTTTATAAAATACTAAATTGTTTTTAAAGTGTGTTTTGTATTTGTTAAAATATAATACAATAATAACACATGATAAATATTTAAATTATAGGATAATTTTGTCTTATAAATTATTTGATAGATAATAAACAGAAAAATTATGTAATTTACTATAATATCTTTTTATTATTATCTTAATATAATTTATGATAATAATAATATATTATAAAATAATATATATTATATAATATATCATGAATATTCTATTATATATATACATATGTTATATTAAATTATAATTATAATTTATAATATATATATACTCTAATAACAGTGTAAAAGTGATATATTTACATTAAAAGAAAAGCAGCAAAAGAAAAGAAAAAAGAGAGACCAGATTAGAGTCTTGAAAAGGCAACCCCTGCTGTCCTAGTAAAATAACTGTCAAGCAGTTTTTATGGAGTTAAATTAGAGAGAACGGAAAGAAGGGATCGAATCCTGTTATGTTAAAAAACACATGAGATTGAGCAGTAAATAAATCTCATCATTAATCTTTTTATAAAAAAATTATTTTATAATAAAATATATTTTATCAAAAAAAAATATTTAAAGAATAGGATCTCATCCAGTAAAAATGTCAAAACTTCTCTTAAAAAGAAGTGTGAGAGAAAAAAACAGATAAAAGATATTTTTATCTTTCATATATTTTGTATTTGAGACAAAATTATTGTTTAAATATTTGAATAACAAATTTTTATGTATTTATTATATGTTATATCATTCTTTGTGTCTTATCTCATAAATATATTTAAAATCAAGCGATTAATAAATAATTTTGTTCAATCTAATTTCATGATTTTTAATGATCAAAGAAACCTTTAGACATTTTAATAATTTTTTAACAAGTTAATTATTTATAAAATAAAATTAATCACGATTAAACATTTTAATAATATTGTAATGTTATTAACTATATATCAATAATTGATACAATTATGTTTATTTATTTTTAATTATATAAAATAAAATTAATCATATTTATATAAATAATTAGTCATGTATGATATTTAATAATTTTATAATATTATTAATCACTTAAAAAATAAAATTATTTATACTTATATATATAATTTATTACATATAATGATTAATATCGTTATGATATTATTAACTAGTTATAAAATAAAATAATCACATTGTACTTATAATTAAATAACGTGTGATGATTCTTAATTCAGTAATACTATAAATCATACATTAATATCTTATATAAAATTATCTTAATTTACTTTTAACTTCCTATAAAACAAAACTAATTATATATAAAATTGAGAAATCAGGTAAAGATGGGGTATAAAATCCTTGAAAGTACCATGATCTTTTTCCTAAACTTTTGATATAGGGATAAATGTTTAATCTCATCCATATCGACCCATGTTATTGGAGACTTATATAAGCAAGGCATGCAAAAAGGAGCAAGAAAAAAAAAATGTGTGTGCAAGAATTAGGACAAACCGATGAACGCAGATGCACCAGCGTCGCAGGAATTCAATAGCTGACAAGAACTCTTCAAATCTTATTAGGTCTGATGACACTAACAAAAGACAAGGGAATCTATATCACCATTATAACAAAACTAGTGAAGTACTTTCCATGGGGTTAAGATCCTCTTCATTCTCTTTTTCATTATTATGATTTTAGAAAAATAAATGAATTGAAGATTTGTTACACACGATGAAGAGTCCCATTTTTTTTAAAAAAAAAACAATGATAATGAAAGAAATGGAGAAAAAAGAAAGAAAGAAATGAAGATAGTTTTTCCATTTCGATTATGTTTTCTAATTAGAAAGAGTTTTACTTATTCTAACCTTCGATGTAAGTTTTTTATCACACTTGTTATTTAAGTGAAATTTAATTATAATTAAAAAAACAATACCAAAACCACCAAAGAATTCTGTGTAAGTTTTGTTCTGCAAAAATTGTTTACACTTCATTTGGTAGTAATGAAAAGGCACAGAGGAGAAAATAAAAGTGAAAAAATGTACGTACTTTTTTACTTTTCACCGGTTTGGTAACACCAAAATAGTTACGAAATATTTTAAACAAACCTGAGACCTACATAAAAAAATTTCTTAACGAGACTATAAAGGAAGGAACAAAAATTGAGTTATACCACGCTGCTTGTAGTCATTTTTCGCCTAATACATAATCGGTTATGTATAATAATAATAATAATTAAAAGGTAATAATAATGATAAAAATATTTAATAATAAAAATATTTTTTTATAATAATGTTACTAATAAAACATTTTAGTAATAAAACTAAATAATAATAATAATAATAAATATATATTTCATTTTTTTTAATTGTCTATTTTCTCTCCCTCAATTTTTTCTCCCCTTACCAAAGGTAGCATTAATGTCCATTCATCTATAATTAAGTACAGTTAAAGATAAGTATAAATGAATAATCCGTCTGTTTAAATTTACATCCGTTTAAGCTTATATTTATTTAAACTCGTCTTTTTAATCCACAATTTAATTAGGTTTCAATTTTTAAGATCTGTACCTGTTCCGCATAGATAAACTTGTAAGCTGCAGCAAATTATTAAAATCATTAATATTTAATATTAAACTAAATATAAAATATTTACATCCATATCATATTATTAATTGTTTAATAAAAAAAATTATTAACTGTCTTTTTTTAATCAGCCCACGAACTAAATAGAACATGTGAAATAATCCATAATTTAAATAAACATTAAAAAAGAAAATTCGTATTTTCACCGGCCGTGAACTATACAGATTGGTCCGTGAATTTTGACCGTATACCCATCTGGAATTTCTTTCTTTCTAATCATTACTTGACGCCCTTTATCTAAAACAAATTATTACTTGACACCAAAAGAACCAGTTTAACACAGCCAAGCATCACAACCTCATTCCAAGGTCCAATGGGAAAATGGGCGATCAAATCAATCACAAATTGTAACGTCATTTCCCTCAACATCTCGATAGTCAAAATTATGTTAGTGGTACCTCACAATCCAGGCATCCATAACCAAATGCAGTAAAACTGCTTATATTCAGCACATTCATCTAAAAGGCAATTTTATGTACACAATTTTCTCAGTTCAACTTTTTTATTTACTTTCCACACCGTCGTGAGAAAATGCAACTCATTAATATTAAGATGGAGTATCCTTTCATTTCTACAATGCTCCTTACATCCGGGAGGTAGGGGATGCATTTTACTGAGAAACAACAAAAAAAGCTACAATTTTTCTCCAAAAAAAGTATAAAAAAGTTATATTTGTGACATTAATACCGAGTAAGCGGCATCCAATTAACAAGGAATCATGCACATTATCAGCATAACATATAATATAAAGCCCTGGCTAAGTCATAACAAATGCTACAGCCTTCATCCCTTTGAATCATTGGTCGTCACCACCCTCATCTTTCTCAGAGCCCTCGCCTTTATCTGAACCCTCACCTTTATCGGATGACTCACCTTCCAACTTCCTCTTCTTTTTCGGATTATCTTCCTTTCCCTTTGACACTGCAGCTTTCTTTCCAGCATTCTTCTTCCTAAACTCTGTTATTCAATGAAGAATAAGTGTCAAGGTATGCTAGAAACTACAGCACAGTAAATGAGTTTTTCCAAAACAAACTGTCTGCTACCATGTGCTCACTGCTAAGTGCCAAGTGCAAATGTTAGACAAATCAAAACAATAACATACTGATAGACAAATTACTTAACTCTTAATAGACAAATTACTAATCTAAAACATTACAAAGTAGTGTCTTGTATGCTTCAAAAATGTACTACTTCCTTTCCTGGTCTCCTACTATATCTACCATAATATGAAGAAAATAACAGATCCTCCAGCTCCTCTTTATAGCTTTGATCCAAATATTACCCACTACACTAGCTGATCGTGCTTGTCTATTTAGCACAACAACAAAGAACGTAGTAATTAACAAGCCAGGATCATACCTTGGCCGATGACATAAAACAAACTCAGTCATAATAAAGGAATTGTCATTGCATCAAATTAATAGCCATGTCCAAGTTCGATGTATAGTTGAGATTCGTGCATCTCACACTCTCATCTCTCACACGGTATGCTTCCTCTCTCTATTTACAAAGAGAGAGAAAGAGAGCATATCTAGGCAGATGATTTTTATTACGAGAGAACAAGAGGAGTGAATCTTGGCCACTGAATCAAATCACAAAAGCTTACTATTAAAACTTAGTCATATGATTTTATGTGATCATTAAACAACTTTTAATCATAAAAATCCATTAATGATTTTATGGTCTAAATTTAGACCCATCAGCCTCTCGTAATGTCACAATATTTCAAGCCAACTTTTAAAACAAAATGATCTCACAAGAAATTTACATAAATCTAAAGCTGAGCTAGTATGCTCTGATCTTTGGTGTAAAGTGAACATTGTCAGTGAAAGTAACCTACCTTCAAGGGAAGCTTTTAGAGGGCGAACAAACTCCGGGAACTCAATCTCTTCAAGAGCTTTCAAAACATCCTCAGCATTGATAATCTGCCTCTTTGACTCCTTACATATGTCATTAGCCCTGCACCACACCCATCACATCACATCACATCACATCACGTACACACATGCCATACAATACAATACCTAAATACGAATACCCCGTCACTGTTCTGCTTCTTCTAACTAAAAAATTTCCCATTTTTACTTTCTTCCAGTGTTTAATTTCATCATTTAATGATCAATCATACAATTGGAATCCTACTTTTTCTAATCAGGGAAAAGGGATTCAAACATCAAAATTGAGAATGTTGAGTGAAATTCATTAAAGAGCTTGAGGGCTTACGTTGCGGACAGATAGTGGATGAAAATTCTACCGCTTTCGGAGAATGCGAGAAGACCATCTTTGCTGACGGAAATTTCTCCATCTTCGGAGCAACGAAACAGCTTATCCTTCACCACGCGGCGCACGATAGATCGGGGCAGCCCCTCCGCCTCTGCCATTTTCTTCTTCGCCTCCGATTCGGAATTGGAATTGAAATTGGAATTGATTTAGTGTGGTTAGGGTTTTATACTTCGATTTCCTTTCCCGCCATTATCAATGCCCCACTCTTTTCTTTCAATTTCTAAGCGCGTGGAAACAATATTTTACAACTAGGAAACATAAAAGAATTTAATTTAATTTAATTAAAATGTATTTATTATGGTCTAAATACTTTTACACAATTATTTAATGATTGACTGTAATATACAGTCAAATTATTAATTTCTATACTGATTATTTTAAAAATTACTATATTAATTTCCAATTTCTTTCTGATGTAAAAAAAAATCCTATAATAACTTTTTATCATGTAAAAAAATATTATATTAATTTTTAAATTTT
>JAMLFT010009721.1:0-12472 GCA_026544285.1 Pachyrhizus erosus
GATAGGTCCTAAAAAGAGTTATTAAGATTTTTCTTCTGAATTGGGTCAAAAATAAATTTTTATTCAAGTAGGGGTATCTTGGGTATTTTATAAAAATAATTTTTGTTTTCACAAATTTTAGAAAAATAATACCTCTACTCTGTTCCTCTCTTATTACATAGTCTTGGGACAAATTTTCAGAATTTTCAGATGTCATTTGAGGCCTAAATTTTTCAAAACAGTTTTAAAAGAAAACTTTAAAATGAGGGGTATTTTGGTCATTTGGTCATCTTCAACCTCTGAAAAGTGGTTTTGAACCAGAAAATTTCAATTTGGGATTTTTCATTTTGGATCGATTTAGGTCTAATTAATTTTACAGAATCATTCCCTGTCTTAAGGCGAACTTATCCTGAGTTTCAATTTGAACTCAGAGGCTCTCTACTAGCTAATTGAAGAATGTTTTTCTTTTGTTCAAAAATGGAAATTTTCTCTTCGATTCCAGCGATTCATGGAGTTTCAGAACTCATAATTAAGCAGAAACGAAACATAAATGAAATAGAATAGTTCTGTAATTTAAATTAGAAGAAAAGAAGACTCCTTCTACCTTAACTCAAAGCTTTACTCAAAGCTTGAATTTCCTTTAATAGAGGCTCGAGTTCTTCGCGTTCCTGAGCTTGTTTCTTCGATTTCTCCTTCCTAAAATGTTTCTAGGTACTATACGAAGCTAATGGGATTAATTTGAAGGATTTTGGTGGATTAGAGAGTGAATTCGAATGAGAATTTTTCTCTACATTTTGTGAGTTTTCAAGCTTCTGGTTATGACTATTTATAGCCTCTAGCCACCCCCTATAGTGGTTATTTTATTCGACAGAATTGAGGTATCGTGAAGACTCATGATCATCAAAGTATTTGGCCTTTAAATAGTACTTGAACTATGGAAGATCGATTGCAAATGGAGGAGGAGGCAATTGACGAAATTAGAATAACGAGTGTGAGAATTAAGGCTAAAGTATTACACGAGTTGACTATAGTAGGTACTTGAGAAATGTCCGTAGACTCTTTGTGAGTCCTTGGGGATAGTGTAAGGTGTCAAGTTGTGATGACTCTGAAATAAGAGGATTCATAAAACTAGTTGGCGTCCTTAACAAAATGGAACATTACCATGATTTGGTTGAGAGTATCTTGATCAGATGTACCAGATATGATATGTACTCCCGATCGTCACCCAAGAAGTGCAAATATTGGATAAATATTATGTTCGTGCAACTCCTCTCGAAGACAAAAAAATAGGAGGAGGCATCAAAGGACCCTAAATTATGACTAATAGAGTAGTTCTAGGCAAGACGTGACAAGGAGAGAAAATACGATAATATATATTATTTAATATAGATTATTTTTATCTTTGTATGTGATTGATAACAAATGACTCACTCCTACAACCCCCTATTTTCAAAGGATGATGAACAGGGTATCTTCTAGATGTCGGATGTAGCTATTAGTAGCATTATGGGGACTAACCTTAATAGTTAGAGATAATTTCTAGCAGGAAAGAAGGTAGCGGTCATCTATCTAAAAACAGTTAGAAGATTGCATGTGAACTTTTGTGACTATATGTGTTGTTTTGTATGTTATTGATTTACGAATATATTAAATATGAATGCTACTACTAGTATGATTATGACAATTTTTACTTAATTAACTTGAATGCTTAGTAGAGTAATTTGTCTAATTTCTCTTAAATGGGATGAATGAAATTATTATAATTTTTTGCATGTTACATTGTTCAAACTGCATAATCTTTGTTATGTTAAAACTAAATTTTCAAGAATAAAGAGAAAGAATTATAAGTCATTTTTAAATAACAATAATCATTCATTAGAAAATGATGGTGAAAAATTAATTCCAATTTTTTTCATGTTACAAAAAAATGTAGACATTTAATTGTTACTAATATTATTAAGTCAAACAGACTATTACATAAGTTAATAATTAAAGAGGGTGTTACACCCATCTCCCCCCTTGGTGAATCCGATGAAACCCTCTTGGAAGTAGACGGTTAGAAGCAAATGCAGACCCTGCGAATCCCTTCTCACACCTTTTCGGGTTGATCTATACCATACGTTATTATCATAAGATGATATGCACTAGCTAATAGTCCTCCTAGTGCTATATCATGAGGACATTGGGAAGTAGATCCCTTCCCCTTCCCGCGCTACTATTTTTATTGTTCCCGATTTCGATTTTGATTTTTATTCTATATTGTTTTCCAATTTTATATTTAATTTAAAATTAAATATTATTTTTTTTCTTATTGCGGGTCGCGGGTTATACGGGGCAGGTGCATATCATAAAAATTGAAACTCGTTTAAATTGCAAACTAGACAGATAGACTTAAACGGATTTAAACTTAAATAAGTATGACCTAAATGGATAAACTACTCGTATACCCAATTCTAATAATAATGACTAGCTATTTGTTTGGACAATAAAGGAGGTTTGCTTCACTAGTTTGACTACACAGAGGACATGATTCACGCATAGGTAGGGATTAGTTATTTGCATGGTTCTAAATTGTGATCGCAATCATAATTGCATCCACGATATTGGTGTTGTAGTGCTATCCACAATTGCAATTGTGGTGTAATCTCAATGACACAAAATATTGCAATACATTCGCTACCTAACTGCAATAGATCCGCATTGGAGTTGCAAGAAAACCTTAGTATCATTTTATTCCAACTTTTTTTTTGTCAAAAAAGACAAAAATTTGAATTTCAATCTTTTATTGTAACTTCTAACTGTCAATAATCAAATTGTTGTGGCTGTATGGGATGTTGGGGAACATTGAACTTTAAAATGAATGAAATTAAAGTTATGTTATTTTATAAATAAAAGATATACCAATAATTAGAATAATTGAAAAAAAAATTACATTTAATGCAAATATATAATACTTTCATGTCACAACAGTTGTAACGCTCGTAATTACAACCGCAATTTAAAACCATAGTTATTGATTTTAGTATAGCTCAGGTTTTGGTTCAGTTTGAAACTTTATATTGACGATGATTCAAGAGTTAATGAAGATGTTAATTGTTTTTATTCACTAGAATAATGGTGGAACCGGGAGTATTGGAGAAATTGCTATTAGATAGATGATGATGCTTGCTTTTTGTATAGTGAAAGGTATAATCATATTTGATCTAGGGTGAGGGTTTGTTGTATTTTACTTTTTTGTGTATATTATTTGAAAAGGGGAGGAAAAAACTGCTAGAAATGGAAGGAAAAAAAGAAGGAGAGAATGAGACCACCAAAAATATGAAAAGGAAGGGAAAGAAGAAGCATGAGGCTGCTAGAAGGGAAGGGAAAAAGAAAAGAAAGAGTTAAAAAGTTAAAAATTAAAATAAAAATTGAGTATATTTTAGAAGGAACATAAAAGAAATGTATATAGTGTTATGTCTTGAGTTAATTTACATAGAGTTAACTTTTGTCAACCACACACCTTAACACATAACAAGAAAATTCTATCCATAGAGATTAAAATATATAAAAAATGTTATAAAAATAAAAATATTTTTTAAAAAAGAAAAATATTTTATTAATAATATAAAATAATTATATATTGTTATCAAATTATAAATTATTATATAGGATAAATTTATTAATTTTTATAGTAATTATCTTAAAATTTATATAAATAATAATTTTTAATTGATTGATAGTATAAAATTATTTTATATTATTAGTGTATGATTGTTGAAAAAAAATAAAGTTTGTATCATAATAAAAAATAAAGAATATATATGTCTAATTATGTTGAAGAAACGTAATATTTTAGATTTTGAAGAGAAATTTTAAAAGATTTGAAAAAGAAAGAAAATAGAAAGTTTAATAAGAGATAACTAAAATTTAATAAATGGAAGAGGAACTAAATAACTAATTAATAGATATTAAAGGTAATGCATGAAAAAGTAAAAAAGTATTTAAGTAATTAAAAATTTTAAAATAATAAATATAACTTAAAGGACCAAAAAATTGGTGATAGAAAACGAATATAAAAATAAAGCTAAAAATAAGATCACAGAAAAGAAAAAGAAAAAATCAACACCTTAGTATGTGGTGGTTATAAAGTAGAGAATATCTGAAAAAAAAATAAAATTGTCTCGTTCACAAAAGCAGGAAAATCATTTGATTGAGATGATAGAGACTTAATAAAAGAGAAAGATGGAGTTCGTACCATGTTTGAAGAATAAAGAGTAGATACATCCTAGTACCCTAAAGAGTGGTAGGCTTCTATCTTTCACCAATTTAAGAGAGAATTTCAAAGGGTTGAAGAGAGAAAATTTTTAAAAGTTACAACAAAGAATATGATATATATAACCATTCACGCTCGACTCATTAACTGAAAATTTTTATAATTTGTATGAGATTTTACTTTCAAATTAAGAAGAAGAAGAAATTATTGTCCCTGTAAAAAATGTCTATAGTTTGTATTAAAAAAATATACAGATAAAAAATGAACAAAATAAATAATGATAATGCTAAAAGATTTTACTATTAAAAGAATAGTTGAAAAAATAATTAATTTATTTTTGTATAGCTAGGTATAATTTGGACTCATGAAATTGACTAACCCTTTTTGGCACCAAGTAAGAGTACTAAAGGATAAAGTGTCCTAAATATTATGACTCCATATTAAAGGAATGAGGGACAAGGGTATTGAACCACTAACACTAAGCAACATATACTTTAAATAGCTAATTAGTAAATATTAATAATAATGTGGCAAAAATATTAGAGTATTTAAAAGATGATAAACTTTAATGACAACAAAATGAAAAAAAATAAAAGAATAAGATGCTACTTAAATACCCTTTGACAAACAAACATTTTCCTACTCAATCAACACATGACAAATAATGAATGTTTGAGGAACAAGAAAAGGAAAGAGAAGATGAAACATGTCACCTTCCAACAATGGATTTGACGAAGCAATAAGGAACAGCAAAAGAACTATGGTGGCAGACAAGAGTTTTCGGAAAGCCAAGAAGACTTGGCCATCAATAATTTCGACGGTGCCTATATATGCTGTCAACTACATTTCAAATTTTGTCATTGGTGCACATTATCGATGGCCAAACTTTTAATAATTAGCATAAACTTTTAAATAAAATGGTTAAAATTAAACCACCTTCATTATCAATAGTTTGGCTAGTACTTCCATCAACAATTAAAAATATTATATTAATAACATTAATTTTTTAAGTTCACTTTATTGTTTTAGTTTTATTACTTTAAAAAATGTTTTTTGAATAATAATAATTAAAGATATATTTTTGAAATATATTCTATTAATTCAATGACTACACGTGGAAAATGGTAATCTAATATTAATTTTAATTTATAAATATAATATAATATTGAACTTAAAAATAGTTTCGTTCCTTGTTTCAATATCCTTAAATACTATTTTGATATAATTAAATTTGTTGAATCTGATTAGCTCAAGAATTATGTGAATTAATATAACTAAATTTGTTAAATATAAGTAAGTCAGTTCAATTTGATTACATCCAATCAATGATACTAAAATTCAACCATCCATTATCAACTCAAATTCGTTCAAGTCTATTTTACATAGATATATAAATATACATTAAAATAAATATTGCAAATCATTTTAAATTTAACTATATATTTATAAAATCATCACTTTTAATTAATATTGTTTCTGAAATATATTTTGATAACTAAATTAAAAAAATAAAATATACTAATATATATGCATAATAATTTATTTATTAATTTATATCCTTAATTGTTAATTAAAATAATATATTATAAAATATTTTAAATTTAACTACATATTTATAAAATTATTATTTTTAATTACTATTGTTCGTAAAATACATTTTAGAATCTGATTCAAAACAATATATATATTTTAGAGTAATTAATTTTTAAAAAATTGAGCTATGCAGTGATATAATATTTAATGTTGTTATTTAATATGAAAACAATCAAACTTGATATTTAATTATTAAAATTGAATAATAAATATAACTAATGTAAATAATTTAATTTTTTATTAAATAAAATTAATCCATTAAATTTAATTATATCTAATTAACGATTATTAAATAGTAGAAGAAGAAAGTTAAAAAGAAGACATTGAGACTTCAATTTGAATCTCTATTAAAAAAATTTCTAAGATTTTTATGTCCCTAGCTAAATTCTTCACCAAGCTTATAAAAAGACTAATAATCAAGTTGGTCTTAGGAATGTTGATCCTTCTTGATGTATTAAATGATAAGCCATTGGTTGAGCTTTTTATGCATTTCATGTCAAGGCATATTTCATAGAGTTCTCAATTATTTTATGTGTATTTTCTATTGATTTAAGCTCAACATTATACATAATTCATCATTTTTTTATAAGACCTTGTTATGTCTTTTGTGTTTTTGGTTTCAAAGGAAAAACTTGGATGAAAGGAACTAACAAAAAGAACCAAGAAAACACATTTTGGGATGTCACTAACAACAACGTTCATGAGAAAAGTTATAACTTGAGCTTTGAAAATGCAATTGACATGATGTTAGAGTTTTCAAAAAGTTTAAATAAAGATTCATATTTCTAATGGAATGATTGTGAGTTGATTCTTTAAATGTAAGGGGGAGATTGAAAATCATGGCCTTATAAGTTAAAGACTTTCAATAATTTAAAAAGAAAAAAAATATATGTAAAGTTTCTTATAATAACAAAATCAACAGATAAATCACTTTCAACAAAAAACCAAAGCCAAAGCCAAAAGAATAAAGATTTAAGCCAAAAGTTGAAAACCCAAGCTAGGGTCTATAGTATATTGTGTAAACTTTTTCTTTATTAACCAAGTTAGACGACATTGATCAATTTAGGACTTTAAAACTGAATTAAGGTTAACAATAAAGTAAGAAATTGAACTAAATTAACCTAACACAAGCTAAGGAAGTTAAAGCTTTGAATTTAAGCTTAATGACTCATGAGACTTGAATCCTCGTTTGCTAGACTTAAGTCCTACAAAAAAATGTGATTATCAAATATGGAAACACAAGCTTGAGCTTGAAGAGTCTTGATGAGTCCAAGAATGGCAACCATCACTTGTGAAAGTCCATATTTGTGATTAGTGTCTAGGAGGTTGTGTGTCTAAGTGTTGTTAGTTTATAAGTGTTTGATTGATCCATTTCTAATTTATTGTTTGATTAGTCCAAAAGCTAAAATTGAAAACTTAACTAAGTAGAAGACTTTTGAAAACTAAGTTTAAAATTAAACTCAATATATTCTACCTTAATAGATTAACTTGCTTATAAAGAATAGAAGCCTACACACAATAATCAATTAAAGTTAGTTATAATCAATTAAAATTCCTTGTTCTAAAATTGAGAAATTCTAAGCTTATGTTTTAATTGATTAATTCAATCAATAATAAATTAAATGAGGCTTGTGCATGATGAAAGTTTTGTTTTAATCAATTAATTTGTCTCAAAGCTCAAAATCATATTTGACATAAAAAATAATTGATTAAGGCTTTAAAATAATAAATTAATTTAGTTTTGGGTATAAATAACTATTTTTTAATCTCTTTCAAAGTATGACTTCATTTTGATTCGAGCGAACTAACCTTTTGAGAGAGATAATTACAAAATGAAAATATGATAATATGATTTCTCATTTCTTGTCTTTAAACAATAATCTTGAGCTCAAAATCACTAGATCATCATCAAGATCAAATGGAAGTCATCATCATCATTTAGATAAGCTTGATCTTCAATTTATGTATTTGTCACAACCTAACTAATATCATTCCTTTACCCTTTGTCTTGTAAGTAGGCATATATTCTTGAGATAATATTTCTCAAGAGATGCTTGTAGTAGGTTTCTATGAATGGGTTTCAAGATTTTTGTAGGGCTCAAGGAACTTGAAGGTTTTAGTTTTGTGCATGTGACTCTTTCTTTTTCTTAAG
Organism: Pachyrhizus erosus; assembly: GCA_026544285.1. Lineage (NCBI taxonomy): Eukaryota > Viridiplantae > Streptophyta > Magnoliopsida > Fabales > Fabaceae > Pachyrhizus > Pachyrhizus erosus. The sequence continues at coordinate 7,980 of JAMLFT010009721.1, forward strand.
ATGTATGTTTGTAAAAATAATTGAATTATTAGTGAAAAATCTCAATCAATTGATTAAGGACTAGATGTAGTTCTTAGTGATGGAGAATGAATTAGTATAAAATCTTTGTTAATCTCTTTCTCTCTTATCTCTTATCTTTCAATCTTTGTTACTTTGTTTGCATTGCATTAAGTTCATCACATTAGCATTTTTATAAGAGATGTGGAATAATATTAGATTATCACATTTAACATAATCAATTTGTTAAGGAAACTTTCATTCATATTAAAAATGGGGTGAAAGGTTTTCAAAATTTATGGATTTTAATAAAAAAAAAATAAAGGGGATGCAATTCACCTACCTCTCCGACCAACCATAAATTTTAATGTTAAACTAGTGTTTTCATGAGTTAGGATATGGGAAACTTGAGTCTCCACTTTTCAAACTCAAATTTCTCATTCAAAACGAGTTTTCGAATCAATTTTTTGAATCCAAATCAATCTAATATTTTCTTAATCAATTATATTTTTTATTACAAAATTAAAAGGTTTATCACATTCTAACTTAGATTTTATGAAAGCCCTTAATGATAATAATTGTATTTTTTTCTTATCAAATTAAATTCAACTGAGATTCCCAAATTATCTTCTCGTAATTTATAAATCCCTATTTAAGAAAGGTTTCTCAATGAGAAAATAGTCCAAACACAAACTAATAGAAACCAAGTTAGAAATTTAAAGAAAAGTAATAAAGCATTTAAGCTTGGTTCATGTGTGTATTGCTTAATTAACGAACTTTGAAAAATATGGCCCATTTTCAATAGTTAGGCCTTTGGTTATGTTTGAGTTCAAGTTCAAATGATTTTGGATTATAATATGTGGGTTATTTTGAAAATAGGCCAACTCATTTTTTGCATTAGAAATTTATCCATTTTTTTTTATATATATGGCTGTTAGCGATATTTTCTCTAACACTCTACTTCTAACACACTCTCTATGATTAGTTAGAATTTATTGAAAACCATAAATTTTGGTGGGTTCCACTTCTAAAAAACGAGAGATAATCATTAAATGAGAAGTAGGATCCACAAAAATTGGTGTTTTCAATAAATTATGATTAAATATAGAGAGACTATTAGAGGAGAGTATCATTAACATTCATCTTTTATATAAAATGTACATGCATTGGTCTTAATAACATTATTTCGTATAAGCACTCAATTCAATTATCTAGAGGCTATATTGGTTAATTACATTATTATAATAAATACTAATTCCTAACTAATTTCTTCTTTTGCTTTTGCTTAATTTTAAATTGAATGATAATTTTTGAATTATGTCATATAAAATGTTCATTATAATGGACCAAAGGTTTAAATACTGACATTACAAAAATTATAAAACAAATAAATAAAAAAGTCATCACATATTATAATAAATAATTATAATAAACATACTTGCATTTTTAGGTGCACAATTATGGAGAAATAAATCCAAAATATTAGCTAAAAAAGATGTTAGAACCTGTAAAGAAAAGAAAAAATGTTAGACACATTTAGAATATAATATAATGACAAATGTATTTCAATCATAAAATATCAAGAAATATTACAACCAATATTTATATTTTCTTGAATTAGCATGTTATTGGTGTAAAATATTTCAAGCTTTATTGATGACTAACTCTGTTAGAGAATCTGATTAGATATCTTTAGTGGGATCTTTCCTCCAAACCATATTTTTTCATCCACAATACTCATACTCAAAACTTTGCTTAAGGGATCAAAATCTAATTTCATTTGGATCAATGACATGTGAAATTTTTTATAGCATTCACTGAACTTAAAAACATGGAATTCATCATTGTTGATTTTTTTACAACAACATACACCAAACATAGAAGCATGAAACTCATCAAGGTTGAATTTTTTTATAGTATGCACCAAACATAGAAATATAAATCTAATTAAGGTTGATTTTTTATATCACATACACCAAACTTAGAAGGATGAAACACATAAGGTTGAAATTTAGATTTTAAGGTTGTTTCCACACATGGTGTCATTGTTATATAATTTCAAGAAAATTATAGCACATGCTTGCACCATTATGGAGGTCTTCAAGTGGTAGTAAAAGTATGGATTTATAAAGACTTTGACATTCAAGTTAGAGTACTTGAGCTTAAAAGGTGAAAAAAATGAGTATAATTGATATATTTATCTAGGTTTAATCATAATATTCTTTTTGGAGTGTTAATCATAATATTTATACTTTGTTAACCTATGATTATCCATTAATTTTGATAAAATTAATCCTGAAATAATGAGAGTAATATTCATTGTCAATTATGTGAGAGATTTTCATTAGCAAAGTCATTGCTTGATTAAGAACATGCTTATTCTAATAAAACTGATAAAGTAAAACTTATTATGAATTAGATTTAGATAATTTAACGAGTATTTTTAGATAAAATAAATATATACTTGTGATCTTGAAATAATGAAGCAATATATATATATATATATATACTAAAATTATTTATTTTTAAAAATTATATATTTTATCAAATATGTATAAACATTTATTATTATTTATTTGAATTTATAAAATTAAACATGTATCCATATGTATATGTTAAAATAGAAAAAAATAATCTATGTATTTACAGTGCAAACACTTTTTTATTATTATTTAATTATAAATTATTATATATGTTAGTTTTCTTTTATAATAATTATTTTAAAAATTATATTAAGAATAATTTGTATTAATTAATAGTATAAAAAAATTATATTAAAGTTACATGTATCGGTTGGCCTTATTGCAATTCCTTGTTAGGAGATGAAGACAAAGAAGGGGAAAATGAATGGTGAAATTGAATTTGTCCATATTTAAAATGATTACTTGGATGGCTTTAGCTGCAGTAAGTAGTAGACGTGCTTGGAAATAGGAAATAAAATTGTGAAAAGTGGGTTTGTACGTTTGGCCAAACACATGGAAAAATGATGATGAATTTGTTTTTACGTGCAAGGAAATAAGATGCCATCATCCACCACTCTGATTTCATGACACGTGTTGTATAAAATCTGCAGCTAAAATTGTACTGAATTTATAGGGTTCCATTGCAAATAATTTCACTTTTTCAGTCAACGAATCTCTTACCATATATGGATTCAGCATGCAATCAACAAAGTAACAAAACCCATTAAAAAGTACTTCTTCTAGTTATGCATGATTGCATCTCCATCAATGCTACATATTCTGTAATTCACTATCCTATAATCATAGGATAGAAGAAAAAAAGGTTCATATGTTAAATAAGATTAAACAACAAAGTGTGTTTATCAATTAAATTTCTAAATTTAAATTTAGATTAAATTTTAATTTAAAAATTGAATTTACAAAATAATATAAGTTTTATTTTTATAAAATTTAATTTTTAAATAAAATTTTATTATATTAAAATACTTTTAAGAGCAATTAAATATATTATAAAACTTAATTTATTTTTTGAAAATATATTTAACACCTAAAAATATTTTTTCAAGCATTAATTAATCATGTATAAAATCATTAACCTAATTCAGTATCGTAAAATCATATGTTAAAATTATAGTGTTATCCCTCGTCTTATATATGAATATTATTTAATGTTATGTATTTAATTTTTATTTTCATAATTTTGATAAAACTTATTATATACTAGTACATGTATCACATGTAATGTATTAGATAAATTATTTGATGAGAGATAGAGTAAAATTTTAAATTATATGTAATATTATATAAACAAAATTATATATTCAGTTTAAAAATACTGGATATTGGTATCATTTATTAAAGTGCTATCAAAATTATTAATTTTTTTTAAAAATATTTGTAACATAGGTTCAATTTAAGTCATATTTTTAAGAAAATAACTTATTTATTTTTAAATTTTAATTTAAAATTGGAGAGTGAGATTGGATTTATGTTTAAAACAAAAATAAATTAAGATTAAAAATAAATTTTAAAAATAATTCAAGGATCCATTATTTTTAATAAATTATCATGATTTTAGAAAAAGTAAAACGAATTCATGAATATACAATCAATTCAAAATCATAAGATTATTATCTCACATTTATTCATCAAAATTAGAAATTATATGAATTCAAATATCATTTTGAATTAACACAAATAATTAGTCAATTATTGTGTAATCCTAATCCCAATTCAATTTTTCAAATCAAAATATAATCATGCATCTATTTAAAAAATTAAAAAGAGAAAAAAAGAAAAATCATAATTCATAAATTTGAATATTAAGCATGGTAGAAGTCAAACTTATCTAGGTATAAAACTTCTTTGATTAAAATATGATTAATTTTTCATGAATATCACCATAACTAGCTTCTTACAAAAAAAATTAATAAATATAAATTAATTATTTAATTTATTTATTTCAATACTTTTTTAGTTGAATAGTATGCTTATTGAAATTAAATAATTAAAGAATAAACACTAGCCCACAAA
>JAMLFT010009722.1:0-12471 GCA_026544285.1 Pachyrhizus erosus
TCGCTCAAGCGAGATTCTCAGCTGAAATTTCTTCTGCTCCTCAGCTCCATTGATCTTTGACTTTCCAAAAACCAACATTAAATAGTCAACTACTCCACACATTTCTCATGTTATTCTAGCTACACCACCCGTATTAATGCCCACGACATAAACACAACTCACTCATTCGATCTCCTCCCAATTGTTGGATGTATCCAATCCAATGGTCATGATTGTTTTCCTCACGATCACATCACCAATCTCTACCACTTCATCCCATTGGTCTTTAGATGCCAACTTTCCACCTTCGCACTTTCAGGACAAAGTGACATCTGGACTATTAGGTAGTGTTAATGGGCCAACTAATTTATGTCCAAGAAGACTAAAAAGACAAATCCAAACGTTTATATGCTAAAAAATTACATATAATATAGGTCTTAATAAATTCTAGAACTTAATCCTTTATTTTATTTTTTGTTATTATTATTTCTCTTATGATAGAGCTATATTCTTATTTAGGATTTGGTTTTGTTAGGATATGAATAAATGAAATTACAGTCTATTTCTTTTTATTCTTTATGTTATTTCTCCTTTACAATGGTTATCTTGGTTTAGTAGTAATAGCCGTCTAACAGATGACATGCAATAACGATACAATTATCCTAGCTGGGGAAAACCATTGGCTCTCGATGGTTTTAACCGATAAATATTTGATAAATGCATATGGCTGGGTAGATAGATGACATAGAATGACTGCTTGTGTAATAGTAGCAACAAGTTTTTGTACGACTTTATGATCTATAGACAACTGCCTAATCAACATATATAATTAATTACCTAAAAATTATAACACTGAAGATGTGTCTTTCCTATGGGATTTAGCTAGATTCGTCCAACCATATGTGGCGGCTCTGCTGCAGTATTAAAATATAGGATTTCGCTGCACTAAGAAGAGCTCAAGCACCAATCTTCAATTATATACCAATGCCCATTTGCTTATTTATTTTTAAAAGTTTAATTCATAAGTATATTGTTGTTACTTATTATACCAATTGTATTTTTTCTGTTAATTATTAAGAAAAAGCTATATAAAACATGCGCAAGAATAGAATTTTTTTTGTACTTAAATTTATTTATTCAAACAGCAGCCGAAATTTTGACCATATATTACATTCTTTCTTGCCCTTTTTTTTATTGTTTTGCAATGACTAATGATACCTGATAATGGCGCAAGAGAAAAACTCAGCAAAAGAAGTCTCAGGTGGTCAATAAAGTATAAGCTAAAAAAAAAAATACTAACACTTTTATTTATACCTTTTTTTAGATCACAAATATTATTTATTAATAATTATCCTTTTTGAATTAGATAAAATTATCATGATAAAATTCTCTCTCAATATTTAATATAATTATATACTCAAAATACATCGTTCTTTTTTTTACTTTCGTAATAATCATTACTCTTGCAATTTTGGATAAAAATTATCGCCGTCCGTTTTTGAGAAGGTTTAGCTGCTTCAAAAAGTATGTTTCTCATGTTGCAACGAAAAAAATTGTTGGATAAAGAAGCTATAAAGAAATGTTGATATAACACACTTAATATATGCATCTGTATAAGTGAATTCTAACTATACGGGAAAGAAATTAAAATTCACAAATAATGGATCATAGATTTGTGAAAACTTATTTTCATTAATTGAGAAATGTCTCACTATTCTCTTGTAAGTGAAATCTTGTTATGAGACTCTTTTCTTAATATTTTCCTTTTGATACAGTATTATTGGATTTTTTTTTTATAAATTGTATTATTGGATGAAATTTTGTTTGAATTGAATTGACACGGGTTTATTCTTTACTAATAGGATCTGATTGAGATTTTATCTAATATAATAACAAAAGCATAAAGATGTTAACAACGTGTTATTAGCCTTTTGTAAGATATATTATTTGAGTTGAAACTTCATACATTCCCGTTACTGTGTGCTTGACTTTAAGGCTCTAAGGTTTCACCCAAAATAAGAAATGAAGTTACAGAGAAGAGATCTACCAAAGACTCGATCGCTCAATGTATAAAAAATTGACATTCTTCTTATATTAGGTATATACCGTTATATATATGACTATATATTCTTTAATTAATTTAATTAAATTAAGGCATACCAAACCTCAGTTTTAAGCAGTGCAATCTTTTTAGAATTAAGAAGCGTGAGGAAACCCGTTACCTAATGAGATTGAAAAAATGATTGATAAGTTTAGTTAACATAATAAATTGGATGTTAATTATTTATTGGCTAACTCGTGTAAAATGACGAATGTTCAAAGGTGTAAAGCTGAGAAGAAGCCGTGGTTAATGTTATTGGAAATCTTGTTGAGAATGGAGCTGAGAATGATTTGGCATCTTTAGAACCAATACTTCAAAAGAAAATTAAAGACTCAAAATTGCAACACTCTTTACAACTTTCTTTTTTCCTTTTCATTTGCAATTTAAAAATATGACACTGAAACTTTTGGCTGCAATAAGTTATAGATGAAATCCACATACATATAAGTTCCGTGAAAAAAATAAAGAACAATAGACTCATATTTTACTGAATTGTTTTAATTATATAAAAGGTTTTCCTAAAATTCTTATCTTACTAACTTATCGAATTTAACTAATATAAATTGATATAAAAAAAAGTATATTTTAGATAAAAAATGTTAATTTATCGAGTGTAATTATATAAACTTTATTATATATATCATTCTTGTTCTTATTGGAGGAAAGCAAGTTTGATAAGTAAAACAGTTAATAAATGTCCTTAAAAATGGTGGTAGAGTCTATGTATATACTCTATAGATTCGTTGCATCTTAATTTCAATATTGTTACCTTTTGACTTATATATTGTTCTAGCTGTCGAGTACTATACGGTTGGTCATCCAAATAAGGGTAAAATAAAATGAAAGTATAATAATGAGGTAAGAAGTTGAAGAATTGCCGGCATATCTTACCAAGTTCACATTTTATGGTTGACAAATCCAGGTTATAATGTCACTCCCTCTTTGACGAGCATATCAAGCCTTGACATTATGACTTGAGAGGTCAGAATCAAACTGTTATCAATAAAATCTCAAACATTTTATTTTCAGTAAAAAAAGAAGATGTACGTGTCGTCCCTCCAATTAGATCTCGCATCCGTAACTCAATGACATTTAATCTGTTCACAATTTGTTTCTACCTTTTTCCTAGCTACCTTATGTGTGATGTGTCCGAATGGATACGCGCTTTCAACATTTGTGCAGTACATTATTCTCCACACGCACAATTAATGTTTAGCTTGGTTTAGATTGAGTTCGTGCGTATCAACCTATCATTGGGATAAATGAGGTTGAGGTTGGCAATTTGGTTATAGTGTAACATAACCATGTCTTCTGTAAATAATAGTTGTATGGGAAAATGTTATCGTTTCTGGCTAGCTAAGCTCAAGCCCTTTTATACCAAAAAGAAATAAAGCAAAGAAAAAATAATAAATTTCTCATCTTTTTCCATTAAACAAAAATGTAAATTATTAGTTTAGTTTCGAAAAACATAAAGTAGTGATACATTAATTTTTTCAAATAAAAATGTTTAAAAATTTAATTGTTAAAATTTAATTACTTTTTGTTATTTTAGTCACAAAAATTATACTAATACTGTATATTATCATTTAAATTGCACAACTTTTTACATTTTAAACTAAATGTGAGTAATAAATTATACTTACGGAAATTTTTCTAAATTTAATTATTTTTAAGACTAAAGTGAGAACATCTCACACTCTCAAGAGTCAATTTAAATATTTATCTAAACAAAATATAAAATAAGAATATAAAAATTGAAGTATAGAAATAATCATTTCCCAATACCTGTTTTTGACTTTTAATTTGAGCATATAAATTCTTACATTTCTTGTTTTTACATGCATCCAATTTTTTCTTCTTCTTTTACATCAATTAAAGTGTTAGCTAGGTTGAGATGGATTAAATTAAAAATAAATTTAAACTAATTAAATTAAATTAAATCAAATCAAATTTACTAAACCTTTTAAATTAACTCAACTTTAATAATGAGCTTGAATTTTAATTAGGTTAAATTACTATCATTTTATTTTATATATATATTACATACAATAATATAAAAAAATTTAATTATTAACAGGTTTATTTGTTAAGCCAATAGATCTACCAACTTTTTTATAGGTCTTCTTATAAAATGGACTTTTAAATAAATTTTCAGACTAAGTCGGACCTTTAAAAATGTTTACATTTTTAGTAAAGATTAAATTTAAGTCTATTAAAGTTTAGCCTAACATATTTTTTTATATTTAGTGGATTTTATTCTAATTCACCCTTTCCAAAAACAATTTTAATACAATTCGGTTTATATAATATCTAAGAAATAAATATAAATTTTTCATATAACAAAGTGATATTTAAATCGAGAAATTTAATTCAACGTATTCAAGTGATAACGATAGAACATGATTTGATTACAAATTATAAATTTGGTCTCTAGTGAGCGAAAAGGGTTAGCTTTAATATTATTTGGACAATGTTTATTGAAAATCTCCTCTCTTAATTGCTCTAAACTTTGTTCTTTGACCTAATTATTAGGTACTAAAATTTGTTCAACATTTACATAAACAGTATCGTCTTATCAACAAAAACCAAAAATCATAAAAAAAAGAAAAGAAAAAACTACTGATAACAAGAGATCACCTTTACAATATCCTAAAACCTAATAAAAGCAATTGGAGAGTTTTTTGCACACACCCTCTTCTCTTTTCGTTTTAAAGTGAATATTTTTTTAAGTAGTAACTGTGGAAGAAACACTGTTCCGTCGTCTGAGAAATTTGAATGAGAAAGTCTATTAATCCTTTAAAAGAGTACAACGAATGCGGAGCAGGTGGAGAATAGTTCTTGCTTGAGAATTATTATCAAGCAGACGTTCGTCATGACAACACACTCGATGCATGCAAATATAAGAAGAAAGTGACAAAGTTGATGACCGCACTGTGGAAGAAAATGAACAACTCAAGATATATTGTGCGTGAAGGAAAATAGGAAGCATCCATATTAGTTACGACAATGATTTTGCCCTACCTACGCGCTGTGGCGGACCCACGATGAGACCTTATTTGCTAGGCGCTTTTGCACTTCAAGGCCATGAAAATTTTTCAATGGCATAAAATGCACTATGCACTCTTTTTTTGTTTTCCCAACATAATTTTTTTTTTTTAGTTTTTTCAAACTCTTATCCCCTTGAGATACACAACTCGTGGAAATAGCACCACATCGTCAAATGTGAATGTTTGAATGGAAAAACCTACCGTAGGAAGAAATTATTGTCTCAGCACAGGTTGCAGGACTGAATAATTCTAAGATCTCTTTACAATATATATAACTAAGTAACTGCAGAACTCATGTGTATGTATGTATATCTGCAATGCAAGACTAGTTGATGGTGCAATTAATGTTTCAGGTTTATAATACAATAAAACTTCAGAATCTTACTGAAAAGGTAGGGCACGCTAATCAGTCATTTGATGACAAGCTAATTAAACAACGAAAATTCATTTGATTACAATGTAGGAAAAAGTCACTCTTACATCATTACAAGGGAAAATTGATGCCTCTCATATTTATACATTTATTGTTCTACATTTAACTAGGAAAGAATTAGATAAATTTTACCTACGCTAGTTTTAAATTCTGTCACGTGATGCTAGCACACTGATTCTCTTTCGCACAATGAAGCTTTTTATTTTGAAAAAAAATATTTGGACGCAGATAGCCTTAGAGAAAGAAAAAAAAAAAAGGTTAGAAATGTATGTATGTATAATAAGTGATATGACATGATAAAAAAGAGAGATACAAAATATTGAGGAGCCTTAAAAAAAATATTTAAAATGATAGCATGTTTAAATATAAGACAAAAATATTTGAACATTTAAAATGTTAAATAATATTTAGTGAGAATGAAAAATAATTTAAAATATATGTATATAATAGATAATATGATGCGATAAAAGAATAGATAAAAAAAATATTGAAAAAATATTTTAAAATGATGAATGTCTAAGTATATTTTTTCTAAATATTTTTAACTGTAGTTTTCCCAATTCAACAGTATATGATATGTGATAACCCCCAAACACCCCATTTACGTTCATGGACATGCTGCTGCTTCAAAAGAAAAAGAAAAAAAGAAGGCTTTGCTATTCCCATCTCGATTGTATCGAAAATCTTCAAAGGCTGAACCCACAGGTCAAACCTCAATAACTTAATAATAAAGAATAGATTCAAACCATATGTGCAGGCACTTTAGGAAATTCAATGAACTTAACTTCTGCTTAAACGACATTTGCCCTACCTAATCTTGATTTTCGTTATAACTTATCTTCCAATAAAGTTCTTCGTGGCTGAAAAATACCAAAGGGTAACCTCTAGGTAACTTCTTTCACACCGCCAAACTAAGTCGTTTCCCTGATACATGTTTCCCATTTTGTTTCTCAATTAAAATGTAATTGAAAAAACAATAATAATGATGACATCATTTCTTGAATTTGCACATCTCCTCTGCACCTATAAAACCAAATATCACCAGCAATTAACCTATGCTATACCGTCCTAACTTAGCTTTTCCCTGAGAGCGAACACCTGTGAATTAAGTGTTAACTATTCTTTGCCTTGGAACATATATTCGTTGTGCCACTTGCATTATGGGAAGGTCACCTTGCTGTGAGGAGAATAGTAGTGTAAAGAAAGGGCCATGGACACCAGAAGAAGATGAGAAGCTGATTGATTATATCAGCAAACATGGCCACGGCAGTTGGAGAACAATTTCAAAGCGTGCAGGTCTCAATAGGTGCGGCAAGAGCTGCAGATTAAGGTGGACAAACTATCTGAGGCCTGATATCAAGAGAGGCAAATTCACTGAAGAAGATGAGAGAATTATCATCAACCTTCATTCAGTTCTCGGAAACAAGTATACATCTTTGCTTACTTTGTATATACAAGATTGTTTTAGTTAGAAAACGTTTTCAGTTTTTATTTCTTATTTTTTTATAAATAATTATAACAATTTTACCTTATTTTTAAGGATTCATATGGGAAATAATGAAGCCCAATTTTTGAAAATAACAAACAACATGAAATTAAGGTAGTATTTTTTGTAACTATTTATCAAAATATATAAGAAATGAAAAGAGAAAATTTTCTGAAGCCCTAACTAATTGAAAACTATGTAAGTAATATTTCTTTTTATTTTTTATTTTTTGTAGGTGGTCGAAGATTGCAACCCATCTGCCAGGACGAACTGATAATGAGATCAAGAACTATTGGAACACTCACATAAGGAAAAAGCTTCTGAGGATGGGTATTGATCCAGAAACTCACAAGCCAAGGACAGACTTGAATCACCTCATGAGTCTTTCTCAGTTGTTTGGCATGTCAAACTTGAGCAGGGCTATGAATACTATTTGGGGCAATAACCCTCTAGGTTTACAAGCAGATATCACTCAGCTAGCCAAAATACAACTGCTTCAAAATCTGTTGCAAATTATGAACAACAATTCATTTGTTAACATGGGTAATAACCCTTACCTCTCAGGCAATCCCAACCTCAACCCTTTATTTCTAAACGGGTTAAACCCCCTCCAAACTAAGGATCATATATTGTTGAGTGATAGTGAAGAATATGCTAACCCTGGTTTATACTCTCAAACACAAAGTGAATGCTCTCAGCAGGATGTTTCAAAATCACGGGCAGATTTAGAGGGTGGATCTAATCCACAAGATACTGATTGCAACAAAATTAGCAGCACTACTACTTCACGTGAAAACCTAGCAGAAAACCCACTTCCTGCATTAGTTGCATCCTCTCCAACGATGGGAACCTTCAACCAAATGGACCCTGGTTGTAACATAGCTCAAACGTCCACAGAGTCACCTTCCAAAGCATTCTCGGATGATTGGGATAAGTTGCTTGACGATGAAACAAGCAGTTCCTATTGGAAAGAGATTCTAGAGTAAGACCTTATTCTCAACAAACTTTGCTTTTCTTAGTAGCTCTAGGTTCTACCTGCTTTCATCCTTTATGAGAAACTATCACTTGGTTCAAAATCACTACACGTTTATAATTTTAATTAATTTTTAGGTAATATAGAGTTGAAATTTTTAAATTTACAAAAAAAAAATCATTAAAATTGAATTACAGATCACGTAAAAATTGATTTAGTTCATAATAATTTCTCTGCATGTTATTACCAAAAAGTAGAAAAAAAAGTGTAGCTTCATTAAAGCTAATATGTTTTATTGGCTAATTTTTGTTTGAGCAAAATCCATATAGATACAATCAATCAGAGATTCAGAAGCTCAAGACTATTAAAATACGAGTTATTATGTTATTCTTACACACACTTTTACAACACTTTTTCTTATAATTTATTTTTTTTATTTCTTTTTATAGCATCACTAATCTTATAATACACTTCAGCCTTATTTTCTTATCGATTTACTGTGGAAAAAGTTATACAAACTATAGAAATAGAAATTGAGCAAAAACTCAAATGCAGATTGTAATATTATTTTTAATACGTTTTGAGCTTTTGATTAGTTATAGAATTTTTCATGTTTTTCATACTTTCATTACCTCCATTTCTCAGTTAACGTGATATTGTCCTTTTTATTTTGCAGCTTGACATCCACTTCTGGGTCACCCATTTTTTGGTAGAAGAATCATTGGTTCTCTTTCTGGATGATCCCATTAACATATGGATGTATATCACGTGCTGGAAAAATACTTAGTTTCAATCATTCATGATTTCTAATTCATTGTTTAGATTCATTTCTATTTTCATGCATGGATACAAAACACATATAAAAGATACACACATACATGCATATTTATATATGGAGTTTCATATATTTAGTTTTATGTTTTTCTAGAAACAGACTTGTACTTCACTAAATTTGGTTCTATTTTCTGAATAAAACATATCTGTAATTACAATTCAAAATTCTTAGTATTTCTTTTAATATCTCTTCTCATATCTCGCGACCATATGTATGAGTTACGTATTTTTTGCTTTGCTGCTATTAAAGTGTGACAAACTCAAAATCCTCTAGATGTTTTCTACAGTGAGATGGTCTAATTAATCAATGAAGTTATGCTTTTGACTTTTATTAGTGTATAATGTACAAGTCAACCTTGTCACCACAATTTCTCGCCGACTAAAGAAATATTGCTCTGTCAATTAAGTATCACATCAAATGATGAACTTACAGAAGATAGAAGCTAATCCAAATGACAATTTGTCGTTGGAATTATTACATTTGTCCAGATTCCAGACCAACTGTTAGGTCAGATTAATTGTTTACGTCTGGAACAAGATAAAAAGGAATAACGAAAAAAAAAAATGCAAATGGCCACATCCAATGCAACCACTCATTTTTTTTTTTTTTCAATTACACTAAAGAAACTGCCTCCTTGGAGATAATGTTTTAGGTAGGGGATTTGATGCAACGAGAAGTGATTAATCAAGGACAGCGCACAAGTTATCTTCCCTTCAAAAGCTTTGTTTCTAGAACAATCGTGAACTTTATACAGTGTCCAGCTGTTTGATTATAAGAAAGCTCTTCTTTCTATGTCATGTTCGTTTAAAAGCAAATGATAATGCTATGTACACTTTAATGGTGAGATTTAAAAAGGTAGATTAATATGAACATAAATATTTTGACAATATTTATATGATATAGAAATCGAGTTAACTCTAAATTATTCTCATCATTTATTTTTTGAAATATAATAATTTTAATAAATAATTAACCTTAATTAATAAATTTTAGTTTAATTATTATGAATAGTATTAAAAACTTAAAATAGAACTTTCGTCATATGAATATTAAATACATTTTATTAAATATTACAATTTATATAAAATAGAAAAATTAAATATTTTATACATTTTATATAAGAAATAGTTTTTCTATAAATATTTTCTATTTTTATTAAATATGTTAAAATCTTACGATTGCATGGGAACAGATTCATCTTCGAAGTATTTTTCCCTTCCAATATTTTTCTATTGGAGCTTCTCTGATTCCTTTTATCGAACATAATGATGCGAATCGAGCTTTAATGAGTTATAATATGCAACGTCAAGCAGTTCCGCTTTCTCAGTCCGAAAAATGCATTGTTGTAATTTTCATCTTCCTATAAAATACAAATACTTGATTCCCTTATAAAAAAATAGAAATATTTGATCCTTATTTTTTCAAAATCAAATATTTTAGTTTAACCATCAAGTTTTAGGACATTGATTAATAATTAAAAAAGTTGACTACTAAACTTCTAATGTAACACTGTAATATTTAATTTTTTTTAATTATTAATATGATTAGTATAGCATTTAATTTTGTAAAAAATATTTTAAAATAATTAATTATTAAAAAAATTACCTAAGAATTTAATTAAAAATTCAATATTATTATGTCATGTCAATGATTTAGTAATCAAAATTTTATGATTAATGATTAATGCCTTGAAATTGAGTTGTGTCAACTATTTAGTGGTCAAAGTTTTATGAATAACGATCAACATCTTGAAATTGACAATTGAACTAAATTCTTAGTTTTGAAAGGAAGATCGAACATTTTTAATTTTTTTATAAAGAAACTAAAATTGTGAATTAAAAAAAATAAGAGGAGCAAAATTATATTTTAGATTATTAAATACTTCTTATCAATTTGCAACTAAAAGATACAAAAAAAAGGTTTATTTGGATAGTCACAGTATAACCTATTTTTAATTTCTTTGTTATTTCTCTTTTGTCACATAAGTCTAAATGTATTAAATATTTAATGCAGATGAAGGATAATTTTTAATCACCTTGTGTGGAGTCTGTAGTTGGTGCAAATCCAACAACAATGGGATCAAATCAAAGATTTATTAGTGGCCAAGAGACACAAAAGTATGCAATTGAAAGATTCAATAAAATAGTCAATTTGAATATTATAACTTACTTTCTCTCCTCATCTTTCATAATTTTTGTCTCATTCGCTCTTCTCCATGTGACAAAACCTTTATATAGGACTTAATAATAAAGAATGAAATAACAAAAGGATCAAATCTTAATAGAGATGGATCCAAAGACAATGAGAATAAATCAGAGATTTTTAGTGACTTAGAAAAGATCCAAAAGTATATTATTGAGATACACAAAGAAATGATTAATTTAGATATTCATGTTATAGTTCACAATCTTTATCTTTCACAATTCTAATCTCATTTTCCTCCTTATCACTTAATTTTTTATATAAACTTAATCAACCTTAATTTTCTTTCCATCATGTTCCCTTTTTATTAAATAATCTCAAATTCACATGTCCCTCTATTTCCTCCCCCCTTTCTCAGTTTTCTCGTTATTTTTCCTTTTCAAACAAAGTATAAATGTATTTGACTATTTGTTCGACGAGATTATTATTAGAAATTATTTATTAAATGGATTTTATATTTACACATTTTAATATGAAAATAATTTAAATTTTATTTTATTTGAATTAATTAAAATATTTTTTTATAATAAAATTAAAAATATTAAATTATTTTAATAATTAATTTTCTATTTGTGTTAATCAATTGTTAAGAAAAAAAATCAAATAAAAAAAATATTTACTATTTTTCTTGATATCATAATTATATATCTAATATTTAAATTTAATATTATTAATTAAGCTGAAATAATCCTACATATTAATTATAAGCTTTAAAAAATTTTATCATAACAAATCGTTTTCCTTATTTAGATTATACCTTTCAATTATAATTTAAATTGTCAGACATGTTTAATAATAACCCCAATAACTTTTTCTATTAATTAGACTATAAACTTGAAAATCAAATCCATCCAAACATGGTAGCGATAGATATTATTGTCTTTGGTAATTGGGTAGAAAGTTTTTATTTGTCTTTTCTCTTCTTCTTACTATTATTATTCCCTTTTTTTTAACTTTCACTTTTTTTAAAAAAATATTTATCTATCAATTTTAAAAAAATCTAAGGTGATAATTATTAATTTTAATTATATTTTTATTAAAAAAAAAGAAACAAACAATATAGTGCATAAAATGTAAAAATAACAAATAAGAGAGAAAAGTAATATTTATTTTTTAAAAATAATTTTAAAAAATTAAAATAATAATTACTTTATCAATCTAAATATTATAATTTTAATTGACATATTAAAATTAAATAGAGGAAAAAAAATAACTAAGATAACTTATACATTACTAGAACCAGCTATAAAATTATTAACCAATTTCATGTTGCATACCATTAAGAATTTAAGTAGAACTTTCATTGTATGAATATTAAAAACATTTTATTAAATAATTTAAATAATTTAAAATATAAGTATTAAATAATTTTTATATTTTTATATAAATATAATTTTCTAAAAATATTTTTTTTA
>JAMLFT010009723.1:0-12470 GCA_026544285.1 Pachyrhizus erosus
ATAGGATTTTTTGGAAAAATTTAAAAATCTAAAATAGAATTTATAGAAATTTAAAACAAAAATAATAAAATATAAAAAAAAAAAGAAAAAGAAATAAAGAAAAGAAAGGAAGTAAAAAGAAGAAAAAAAAGGAGAGGAGAGGCATTGTTGGGCTCGAGGGCGCAACCTTAGGATCTAGAGAGAGAGGAGAGTGTTTGCCAACTGAGCTACCCACATGGGGTAGCAGTTAAAACAAATAACATAATAATAACTAAAAGCGTTGAGTTAAAATAGGAAAAATGAAACGCAAATGAGAAAAGGGTGAGGGACGGATTCGAAGGCATAAATGTGGGGGTCGATAATGGTAAATGAATGTAGGGATTATCATTTCACCACTAGGCCTGTAGCTGTTATTTTTACGAATTTTATCTTATTTAATCCTTCCTAAAACTTGTTGACCGCCATTCAAGCAACTAAGTCACCTTCAACCTCGAGCCACTTTTCCTTCTATGCCAATTCGAGCTACCCCATGCCCTACAAAGCTACCCTTATCACCGTCCAAGCCTAGGCATACTTCGCCATCAAGAAAGGAGGACCACAGAGGCTTATAAAAAGGGAATTGAGGTTTGAATTTAAGAAAATATACAACAAACTTCAATCCTCTAATTCTCTCTCGTTTCTTCATCAAATTACTTCAAACTTGTCCCAATAGATTCGAAATTATCCCGCGAACCTTTTTGTTGAAGAAATTTGAAGAAATAAGCAAAGAATCGCGAGTTTGCAGAGGTTGTAGAGTTTTGCCATTGAGGAGTTGAAGAAGCTTCAATTGAGGTAGGAAGAATTATCTTTTCTCAAAATTTTGACTACAATTATGTTCTGTATGTTTTCAATTGGAATTCTACACAGTTTGACGTGCTAATTCACATTAATCTTCTCTAACAAAGTTAAAGTTCCTAGAATTTGAACTTTGTGAAATTCGAATTCATTCTGCTTTATTTGAGCACGAATTGATCAATTAGAGGTTGAAATTAGTTTAGAGTAAGTCATTGATGAATTCTGAACAGTTTAATTGACAAAAACACGAAAGGAATCAAATTTCACAAATTCAAATTCTCTGGTTTGAAAACCAGAACTAGAAGTTGAAGATGACTTTAAAAAGACCATTTTGCCTCTATGTGTAAAAATTACCAAAATATCCCAATTCTATTTTCTTCAAAGTTTAGGCCATTTCTGCCCATCTAAGCCTTGAGAATTTACCATAGGATAGCCTTAATTCTATAGAAAAGAATGAGATAAATTTTTCTCATAAAATTTGACAAAAATTAAATTATATTTAAGAAATTCCAAAAATACCCCTAAGTGAAGAAAATGAGAATTTAAGTCTATTTTAATCAAAAAAATTGAAGGGAAAATTAAGGATCTCTTAAGAAATATGCTTTGAATCTTAATATCACTTTTGAAATTACAAAATCCTTAAAAAAAATTATATTTTTAAAATGACCAAAATACTCTTAGGGTATAAAAGTAAATATTTTTGCCTTTTTTGACCATTTTAATTTCTATAAAATAGCCTAAATACCATGTTACAATAAGTAGTATCTAAATTAAAAATTTAGAGGTAAGAATCTGAAGAAAATAATTTAAAAAGGGTAAATGTTTACAAAATGACCAAAATATCCTTAGATATAAAAATGAGCATTTGATCATTTCTTGGTCAATCTAATATAAAAAAACATAATCTAAATTATTCCTAGTAATACTAGAAACCTTTCCAAGATATACGAGTTAAAAATAGAAGAGAATATTTAAAGGGGCAAGTATTTCTAAAAAATGACCAAAATGTACCTACTTCACAAAAATTTAGTTTTAATTTTAAATTGGCTTTTTGAACTCAGGAAATTATTTGAAAGGTACTAGAAATCTACATATCAAGTAATTTTGATAGATATGTGAAAAGAAAGTCCTAGAAAACAATACTTTATAAAAAAGACAAAAATAACTCTACATTAAAAAAAAAATTTCACTATTAGAACTTCCTAGACCTATGAAAACAATTTATAATACTTGAATAACTATATAAGATACTGAGAGTTTTTAGGAGTTGAAAATGAGAATAAAAATTCCTAAGGTCATATTTATGAAAAATGACCATTTTACCCCTACCCTATTATTTGAATACAAAATGTGTGGTTAATTATTGTGGATCATTGATACATTAGAATGTATTGTGTTGATAATACCAATATGATTGAATGATTTTACTATCTGTGGAAGGCAAATATACTTGTTAATTGTCAATAAGTGATAGTAGTTCCTAGAAAATCCTAGGATAGTTAATGAACAGATATATGCTTAGACAATGATGATACAATCTAGAATGTTTGTGATGAACACATGGATATTTTTCATTGAAAACTTTGATATGACATCAGTATCATTGTAAAAAGAAATAGTAGAGATGACAAATGTGATAAGGAAGATAAATTGAATCGAAACCTTATCGAGTGAGAATTTAAGAATGAAGGATGCAATGATTGACCACAAAAGGTACCTAAGGGATGTACGTAGGCTCTGGTGAGACCTTAGAGGTAGATAAGGTGTTAGGTTGTGAACAACTCAGATAAAAGAGGGTGTCAGAAAATCGGCTTGGCATCCACGACAAAGCAGAGCATTACCAAGATTCAGTTGAGAGTACCTGGACCAAGTACCAAGTAGGGTATGTACTCTCAGTCGTCAACCAAAAGTTACAAATTGGATATTCAATGATACGCTCGTATAAGCCCTTCCGAAGTTGGTAGTATAGGAGGCTACGAAGGGCCCTAAAAAGATTAGAAAACCTAAATAGGCACGAACAATGAGAGGAGAGACTGCATTAGATAGGCTACCCCTATTTTGTATGTGTGTTCCAAAATTGATAATTCACTCCTACATCCCCTTCTCTTTCAGACTAAGCATGGCTGACGAATTTCAACCATTTTTTCATTTGACAGTGTTGCCCCTAGAAGGGAGATAGAACTATAACAGGGCCCAAGGTGATGATACCTTCATAGGATATGTCTGCTTCGCTTTCAGACCCACCAGCATTATAGTACCTTAGTAGTTTTACCATGTAGACTTGCCAATAGTTCTCTCTCAAACCTCGCCACCCAAGTTTCTTAATGTGCCAGCTAATAAGAGACTACCTCAAAGTCTTCAATCATTAATGGGATCAGTACAGGTTGGTAATGGGAACCAAAGGGAAGAGTCATCTAATGAAGAAGATCCCTCTGAAGCTTCAGATTAGACTAGAATAAGTTGTTGAAGAGTTTTAGTTAAAGAACTTTTGTTTTAGATTGTTTTGTATCACAATGTTTAAATATTGTATAGCTTTTCTATCTTGTGTATATTATATAATGAGAATTCATAATGGAATTAATATGATCAGTTAGTTTATTATCAAATTCTAATTCCCCAAATTAATTTAGATATAAATTTTTATTTGCGCAATTACTCTGGAAATATTTTCTATTAAATAAAAGTAATAAAAAGGGGCATTAGAATTGTGCCAAGACTCTTAAACTTCCTTTCTCAAATCATGGTCTAAGTAACACAAGACCATTAAAGCTCATTTATTCATATGTTTAGGGCCCTGCTTCTGTTAGATCATTAGATGGTTTTCTTTACTATTTAATCTTTGTTGATCATTATTCCAAGTATGTGTGGTTGTACCCAATGAAAAATAAGTTAGATGCATTTTCCATTTTCACTCAATTCAAACCTTTAGTTGAAAATTATTTTAACTTGCTTATAATTTCCATGTTATCTGATAATGATGGTGAATTCGTAAAATTAAAATTATTCCTCTCCACACATAGGATTTCCCATTTATCATCCCCTTCTTACACACCCAAGTCAAATGGAATTGTTGAAAGACACCATCAACATATAGTGGAAATAAGATGAGCTCTCTTACATTATGCAAACCTCCTTCAAACCTCTAGAACTATGCCTTCCTCACTATAATATATCTCAAACTAAATGCCTGTCCCTACACTAAACATGTCATCTCCATATCAAGTCCTTTTCAATCATTCTCTTAACTACAATCATCTTCACTCCGTTGGTTGCCTATGTTTCCCATGGCTTTGGCCATATACCAAACGCAAACTCAAAAATCACTCTATACCTTGCATTTTCATAGGCTACACTTTCTCTCAAAATGCATTTTTGTGTTTAGAACCAAGATCAAAGTGTTTTTACACTTCCAAGCGTGTTAATTTCATTGAAAATACATTCCCACACACTCATTAACTCAATCTAGAGAGCCCTCCCTAGAGTATCCTCCCATTGATCCTACCTTTCACTCCATAATACCACTAAAGAACCTTGTCCCACCCACTAATTCAGTTATAACTAACCATCAATTAGAACTACCAATCACAATTACACCAACAAACTTGGACTTTATAGTAGGACCCAATCCAACTTCAAGTAATGATTATATCACACTTCCTTCTAATTCTTCCATTTGTACTAACCTCACTCGCAACCACCCTACGACAACTAGGTCTCAAAATAATACTTTCAAACCTAAGAAGATATTTGTTGTCACCAAACATGAAATTCTAGAAAATATGGAACCTTCAATTGTCATTCAAGCTCTCAAAATTCCTCACTAGAGATAGGCTTCCTTTAAAGAATTTGATGCTTTACTCCAAAATGAGACTAAAACACTTGTTCCAAGATATCAATCTAAAAATGTAGTAGTGGGGTGCAAATGGTTGTTCAGAATCAAAAGAAACCCGAATGGTAGTGTTGCTTATTATAAAGCTTGGTTGGTTGCAAAAGGGTCACTCGAACCCTGGGTTTGAATTTCAAAGAGACATTCTCACTAGTTGTAAAACCTCATACCATCAAGGTTGTTCTTACAATTGCATTTGTTTACGACTAGTCCATACATAAGTTAAATGTCAATAATGTGTTTCTTCAAGGACAACTAGTTGAAGATGTTTACATGTAACAATCACCTGATTTCCTAATCATGTTTGTAGATTGAAGAAAACAATTTATGGCTTATAATAAGCACCATGGGCTTGCATGATGCTCTCAAGTCTTTTGTTAATGGGTTTGGCTTTCAAACTAGTTGTAGTGATTTGTCCTTATTTATCTATAACAAGGATGAAGCACAAGCCTTTTTACTAGTCTATGTTAATTACATTTTACTCATTTTAAACAATGACTTCCTTTTGCAACAATTTATCACAAACTTGTCTAACAAGTTCTCTCACTTAAGTATCTAGGCTTCCCTTATTACTTTATTGGCATTGAACTTATTCCACACAAGAATGGTCTTCTCCTTTGTTAACATAAGTACATTTGTGACCTACTGGAAAGATGATTTAGCACTTGTTAATTCACATCTCTTTCAAAGCATTCTTGGGGCCTTACAATATTTAACTCTTTCTTGTCCAAACTTACCTTTTACAGTCAACAAGTTGTCTTAGTTCATGCATCAACCCTTTCAAATCCATTTGAAACAACTAAAAAAAATAATGAGGCATCTTAAGCTCACTCTCAATAATGGTCTACAACTTAACAAACCTCTACACTTGAACCTCCATGCCTATAGTGATGTTGATTAGGGTGGTAATCTGGATGATTGTTCGTCAACTTCAACTTACATCAATTTTCTTAGAGGTAATCCTATCTCTTGGTATCAAAAAGACAACATACAGTGGCTCGATCATCCACCAAAGATGAATATCGATTTGTTGCAAACACCTTTACAAAAGTCATGGCTCACTCACTTTCTTGGAGAACTTGGCATCAAAGTCCCAAACTCCGTAATTATACTATGATAACTTTAGTGTGACATATCTTTGCTCTAATCCATTTCACTCACAAATGAAACATATATTCCTTGACTGTCACTTTGTGTGTCAGCTTATTCAACAAGACTAGTTGTGTATTTCTCATGTTTCCACCAACGATCAACTTATAGATATCCTTACTAAGCCACTTTTGCGAGCTACTTTCACTCTGATTCAAGACAAGATGGGTGTCACTAATGGAAACCTCATCTTGTAGGGGCATAATGAGTAGAAACATCTAGACAATTCAGCTGTGCAAGGACATTTGATAATACTGCAATTGAATTTTAAATTTATATTTTCTATTATCTAGCTTTTTGTTATAGACTTCTTAGCTTTCAGTTATATGCTTCTAATGTATATATTTAAAGAGATGTATTATGCTTTGTTTAATGAAAAACACAAAATCTTTTCATATGATATCCAAAAAATTCCAAGAGTTTTGGTACAATGATGATTTAGTCGATAGTGCAATGAGTTTAGACATATCAAGAGGGGAAAAAAGACAATAAAGCTTCATTTAGTGAAAAAATTATCCAATTATTGATAAAAAAATAATACAAAATTGAAAACCTTAAATTTTTCGAGTACGATAAAATTTTCCTATTTATAATAACAACAATAATATATGAATGTCCAAACAATTATTTTGTACTTCTTATTTTTTTATTATCTTTCTCTTCTTATCATATCATATTACACGTCAATATAGGAATAAAGCCAACAATATATAATAGGAGAAGTATATATATATATATTTTATATAAAATGTTAATTACAATAGTAATCTATCAAAGCGTTATAAATATTGATTATTAGTATTATAAAATAAACTAAATGTTTACTTTTTAAGATTTAAAATTACAAATATTGGTCATCATTTTTTTATGTCACAAAAACTTTTCATGAATTATAATAAAAATTGATGTCTTTATTAATCCTAAATTTTTAGAAAAATATCCTATAAATTATATTATAAAAATTTATTATATTAGAGTGAACTATATTACTCCTGAAATGATAGTTTCCAATAACCATTGAAAAAAAAATACTTTTAATTTGTTAAAAATTAAAACAAGAATGTTGTGTCTTAACAATAGTGATGCACTAAAAGCAAATTTTGACGGGTAACGATGTCTTTGGATCCATGCACTTGAGTCTAAAAATAAGTTGGAGAATCACAACTAACATCTAAAAAAATAAAGACAAACAAAGAAAAACAAAAAGAATATAAAAGAAGTGGTAAGAATAAGAAAAAAATTATTAGTATGGCTTAAACTTTAAGTCTCAATTTATTATATAATATTCATAATTAAGTTTGTCATATTGACAAAAATTAATAAATAGTCCTTAATTCTCAAATTATTGATAATATAATAAAATTATATATTATCTATTATATATTATAAAAAAAAGAGTAATAAAATCTTATAATGTAATTATTATTGCCTTTAAAATAATGAGTGAAAAAATGAAAATATTATTAAAAAATAAATAATATTCAAATATTTTTTTTTAAAAAAGAAAACAATATATAATTATCTTTATAATATAACTATAAAAAATAAACTATTTATCTAAAAAGATGAAAGAAGTTCATTATTTTTATAATAACAACTATAAAAAGATAATAAAATATTAAATTTTACTAACGAGCGACCTTAAGACAAGAAATCAATTTTTTTATTAAAAATTATATAAAATCAAAATAATAAAAATACATAATTTTACGTATCTTAATAAAAATATTATTTTTAGATTCTTAATTAGGACTCTTAAAATATCAGTTAACATTTTCCTAAAATATTTTATAAAAATAACATTTAAATATTATTATTTAATTCTAAAATATGAATAATTATTCTAAAATATATTAATATATTATTATATATATTAAAAAATTTAAATTCTTTTGTCTATTCTTGATGCCAAGATGATAGCCAACATAAATGCTCAAACCTTGGTGAACGATCAAGCTACTCTCTACCCTTTAGGCCTAAACATCAAAAAGTCCATTAAGGTAAACATCTACCCTGCTAGAGCTTGCCCCAAATTGCCAATAATAGATTTGAATAGGAAGAATGATGAAAATCCATGTGGAGTTGAGATGCATGCTAAGACTAAGGTAGGATTTAAGAAGTATTTAACTCATTTCCAACAAGCATATACAAAGACAACTCTCACATGAATTCACTAAAGACGATGGACACATGTTTTGGCAACAACACTTATACAAATCAATCAAGCACACATCCACATCTAGCTTATCCCTTGAAGAAAAAGAAAAGGTTCCAACAATTAAAGACAACTCATGATTTGTGCAATCAGTTCGCATCTATCACTTCTCTGATACAATTTGTGAATTCTTAGTGGATGAGGACAACTCCCCACTTGGACTGGAAACTAAAATCACATATGCCCTTTTGAACACTTTGGAAAATAGGGAGTTTGCAACAATTGATAAAAGGTTTTCACCACCACTTGCATCTCCTGTCTATTCTTATGATGCCATAAGTGTTCATACCTTCAAAACCACATCCAAGCACACCTCTTCCTTCTTAAAATGTTGAGACTACCATGACTACCACTTCACACACTTCTACATTTACTGCTTTTATACCCTCATCTTTGCTATTTATTGCACAAGTAGAAAAAATCATTGAGAGCAAGATACAAGTACATATGGAAAGCTAGGATGCAAAATTTACTAATATGCTTAATGAACAAGTTAAGACTATTGATTTTTCATTTGATACAAAGATCAATACTTCTTTGGCTCTTATTCTCACCTTGTTTAAGCAATTAGTACATCAAGTACAATCACCTTAACAACATGATCACTCTATTGATAAGTGACTATGATGGTCTACTTTTTTTCAACTTGATCTTTCTTATTATGTCAAAAATGGAAGAAATAGACGTAATTTAGTACCATACTCAAGGAAAGTATCTTTCTATAGAAATCAAATTGATTAATAAGATGAGGGTATGTTTGCATCTTTCTTATGTCTTTGTTAATTTTATTGCTATATATTGGTTGTTATTACTATTTTCTTTGATAGTTACTGCTCTGATGTTTTTACCCTAATTCTTCTTTTGTATAAAATTAAATATCAGACTCACGGAAAGTTTAATATCATAAATTATATTTTTTTTCTTTGATATATTTGCTTTTAAAGTCAAATTACAATATTTTTTGTCATCATCAAAAAGGGAGAGATTGTTAAGCCCTTAAAAAATCTATAGTTTTGATTATAACAAAAGAATGTTATAATTTGATACTAATGATTTAATGAGTATGATGACAGAAATACATTCTAAATAATGAAAAAAATAATATTTTTTTAACTCAAACGCATAAAACATTAGCGAAAAATGTTAAGCATCCTAAGCGTTAAAAAAAGCTGAATATGTCCACTTGACATTTTCATTTAATATTCACCCAACAAGTTTTACAAAAACTATATATTATAGAAGTACGATTTTAAAATGCGTCCTAAATCAATAGATGCCCTAAAGTAATATTAGACTTGTTTTCTACTTACACATTTATTATGTTTAAATTAATTTTACACATTTTCAAATGCCTATGATAGTTGCAATCATAATTTACTTCTATTTTGTCCTTATTACTTCTCTAACATTTAAATTCAAATGAACATTTATTGAAAAACGACAAATATGATAAAGACAAGTAGACTTCTAGATCAAAATGACTCTCAAACTCTAAAGTTTGTCATCAAAGAAAATATTGAAGTAGGAAAGTTCAAAAGAGCAGTTGACCTACAAAAACTCATAAAGCAAAAAGAGGAAAAGACAAAGAACAAATATATATTTTTTCCTCTATAAGTAGTTGAAAACCTACAATAAAAAAACTTAAAGAAGAGTCATGCATTTAACACACAACAAAATGTGAAGAAGAAAGAAGAATGTTGAGTCATGACAGGCATCTCTTTTCTCTACCTATAAATATCAATGCATGAAGATATTGAGGAAGTTAGTGATATACAAACATTTAAATGAACTTTGTTGTAAGCTCTCATATGTCTTATATTTTTAAATCACTTCTTGAGATTCTACTATGCAAATCTTTCATATTCTTAACTTTGTTAAGTTATAATTATATGCTAAACTTTTATATCTTCACACTATGAGTTATTGTATCTTGTAAAAATATGTGAAGGTTAGGAGTGACTTAGTGTAAAATAATACTTAGGATAACTTAATCAGATGATTAAATGTTGTAGTTAGAAGTGACAATACAAAAATACTTGAGTTGGGAAACCAAAAATGACATAGAGAATACTTGTGTATAACTAGGAATGGCAAGATCAATACTTGTGTTGTAATTAAGTTTTTTTATAAGTAGAACCCTCATGTTACATAACACAAGAGTTATAACAAACCAATGTAAAACATTTTCGATGTTGTATTTATTCTTCATAGATTATACGTTTGGATTTGCAAAATTGGTTTCCCATCCTTTTTATATGTCTTTTCAAAAAGATTTACAAAAAACTTATAAAAGTCACATACACACTATTCAACTTCTCTGCTTCTAGTATATTTTTTTATCCCTTCAATTATTAAAATCTAAATTGTAATGGTTATAATTATATGTTTTACCTTTTAAAATTACACCTTTTACTTTGGTGAATCAAATATCTAATATTATATAAAGTTGTTAGAGAGAAAAATTGGTAGTCATTTTTTCATAATTAAATTTTCCAAAAAAAAAATTTCACCCAAAATAAAGACATTATTGAGATTTGTTTCACAATTACTTAATTAAGAAAATTATACAATCAAATTAGTATTCATATACTTATATATATTGGTGGTGTTTTCTCTATCTTTTCCTTCTTCATTTCTGCATTTTTTTGCAATATTTTAATCTTCTTCTTTCTTGATAATTATTATATTGTCCTATTTACTCTTTTTTTTTTACATTTTATGACATTTTTTTCTTTGTTATTTATAACTTTTATGCCTTTTAGGATGACAAGTATTATGATAAATATAATTAGAGTTGAAGAACTTTGATGAGTTGAAAGTACAAATCATTAATCATATTAGGGACTCTAAAGAAGATGTCAATAATATTTTTATGTAATTTGTATGATCCTAAGTTTATGTTAGTTAGTGTTTCATTTGTAACGTCCTTTTTCACTTATTTGATTTAGTAAGATTTTAGTTTCGCCAAGGATTTTATTTCAATTTTAATTAACAAGATAAAATTTTAAAATACCAATCGCCAAAGAGTTACAATTTCTGGACATTTATTTATCACCATATCATTAACACATTGTATAATTGATATTAAAAACTCAGTTGGACATAGATAATAATAAAGTTAAGAGTACAATTGTATGTAATACATCTCAAAATATTAGCTTTATTTAAAATTTCTACATTCATCCAGAAATAGGGGGATACTGATCAACTAGGTATTATTTTAACTTATAATCCCCTTTATGGCATTTAATCAGAACATTCAGAGGGGTCTTCTTCCTTCGAAGTCTCCTTTTCCCCCTTTGATTTGAGAACTTCGTTGGCAGCAAGGTTAGTTGATGGGTTGGGATCTACGAAAGACTAGGAGCATTGTGAAGCGATTAAAACATTTGGTGGGATTCTCATGTAACAAGGAGGTAGGGTTTGCATCATTATGAGTAGAAGGTCAATATGAAAAACTTGTCTGTGTGGTATTATCTCTGAAGATACAAAAGTTAATCTCACATATCCTGTAAAGGTATCATCCTCAAAAAGAGGATCATGCATCCAACTTCCTTTTAGAGGAATAATCACTAGATTGAAGAGTGGGTGGAAGTTGTCGGCCATCTGAAAAGAAGGAGGGTGTAAGAGTGAGTCATTTATTCTTTGTATACACACATACAATTTGTTAACTATCGTATACTTTCATCCCACTACCTCGTGTCTAGTTGGGGTTTCTAATTGTTTTAGGTCCCTTCGTTGCCTGCACTTCTCCTAACTCTATGAGGGTTTACATGAGCGTGTCAATAAAATCTAAGTCTGCATTCTAGGTCGACGATCGGGAGTACATATTTTGTTTAGTACTCGGTCAAGGATACTCTTAACCAAATCTTAGTAATGTTTCGCTTTGTCGAGGACGCCAAACTGGTTTTATGACACCCTTTATCTCTGAGCAACTCACAACTTGACACCTTATCTACCTCCAATAACTCACCTGAGCTTGCGTACATTCCTCAGGTACCTTCTGTGGTCAATCCATGCAATCTCCATTCTTAATTCTCACTCATATATTTTTACATCATCCATTTCTTCCTATGTCAATTTATTGACTTCTTTGGTACTTGGTACTTTCCCAGATCTTTGAAGTAATATTTCTTTGATGAATTTAATATCAATTGACTAGTTATCAATTAAGTTTTATTCAACCTCCATCTGAATTTTTTTTATTGTAATCATTCAAGCCTTTACAATTTTATATTTCATTTTCTATCCTAGGGTTTTATGTCTAAGTACTGTTTATTTAATGACAATCACTTAGATTATAAGACTCATTTATTGTCATTAGAGGAAAATACTACACACACACACACACACACACACACACACACACACACACACACACACACACACACACACACACACACACACACA
>JAMLFT010009724.1:0-12470 GCA_026544285.1 Pachyrhizus erosus
CCGAATGATGATCATATTTATTATTATATTTTAAAATTATATTTATTATTTAATTTTTATTTATTATATATATTATTTAATATAAAATAAAAGTTAAAGCAATGATTACAATTAATTGAGCAATTTTAAGATTTAATTTTTTTAATATATAATATATTATTGTATGTGATTAAATAATATTTTATAATATCTTTTATAAATTAGGAAATAACATGATTTATCTATAATTTTTCTCTAATTTTATTAAGATTGTATCTCTATTAACTATAACAAAGTGATTATCTCGATCAAACTTTTATATATACATATATATATAAAAGAAGAGATAAAATTACACAAAAAATTATTTTTTATCTTTATTATTCATTTTCTTACCATCAAATTATTAAGATAAGTTATTTATTAAAATTAGTGTATTAAAAAAATTAGAGTTAATCTTGAAATAGTGTAATTCTTTCTATATATCTAAAAAATTAAATTACATCATTATAATTATAATTTTTTTAAAAAACTTATACTCAATCTCATTCATTAATTTTTAAAAAAAATATTCATTTAATCCTTATAGTTGCACTAATTTTACCTTTTAGTCTCTATACTTAAAAATTATCTATTAATTTAAATGTATTTTTAATATATAATAAATTTATAAATTTTGTTTTTAATCCTTAATAAAAAAATTTAACTTTTTGTTCTCTAATAATTTTTTTATTTTACTTTTAATCCTTAAAACATTATTTAAATCATTTCATTTCATTATTTAAAGTATTATTTAAAGTGCTTTAACAATCAAAACAAAATAAAAAATTTATTAAAGATTAAAAAGTTAAATTTTTTATTAAAAATTAAAAATAAAATTTTTAAATTTATCAAGAACTAAATATATTTAAGCCTTATCTATTTTAGTTCATGTACAAATAGGTTTAAATCTCTTTTGATTTCTATCAATACATAAATTTTATATTTTAATTTTATTATTTTTAACTTAAAGAATTAAAAAAATACTTACATAGAGAGTAAAAAGAATAATTTTAAATATATAAATTTAAAGATAAAATTTATATATCTTTAAAGATCGAGTAATTTTTCTTTAATTTTATTATAATCTGATAGTTCAAATCACATGCCTTTTAATTCACGCTACATGCATTATCCATTTTTA
The DNA here is from genome assembly GCA_026544285.1 of Pachyrhizus erosus. Taxonomy (NCBI): domain Eukaryota; kingdom Viridiplantae; phylum Streptophyta; class Magnoliopsida; order Fabales; family Fabaceae; genus Pachyrhizus; species Pachyrhizus erosus. The sequence continues at coordinate 1,163 of JAMLFT010009724.1, forward strand.
TCCACATTTCCCCACCTTCCACGCGTCTTATCGTTTTAATTTCTCATTAGCTACCTTCCGTACAATCTCTCACAATGGATGATTAGTGTTAAATACAAATTTAGCAATTAAACAATGTTGACACGCCTCAAGAAACCTATTGAAAATACTTAATTTCAGGAAAAGACAATTTTTAGCACTAATGCAGAAAAATCAACAATCATGTAAAAAAATCTTGAAAAAAATAAGTAAATTAACAACATTTCTTCAAAATTATAGGGATGTGAGTGTAATATTTAAAGAAATGTTATTGTAATGTTTTTTAAATGTTAAAAAATTATAAATATAATATTTTTAAATATTAAAGAGTTTAGTATAAAAAAAATGATAATATTAAGTGTAATTTGTATCAAATGTCAAATTTTTTTTATTTGTATATCAATGGTAGTGCGCAAGAAAGTGAGGCCTTTTTTCCTTCCATTTTTAAACATTTATTTACCACTTAAATCATACAGGTGGGGAACGAGGACCCCGGATGAAACTGTAAAACAAGAAAAAAAAAAGTTATAAATGACTGGTGTAATAGAAAATGAAAAGAGAAATTAAAAAAACGTATAAAATAAGAATAAAATATAAACTATGAAACAAAATTATATAAATATATATATTTTCAGCTAAAACATATGTAAAGGATTCTCTCCCGAAAAGATTCCTTAAATTTGATGAAAATATATACAATTAGTTTATTTTATATAATTAAAATTTATGATAAATAAATGTTATTAAATATATAAATTATATAATAATTAAAATTCATAATTAATATATATTTTTAATTGAAAAAAATTAAATTATTCCAAGAATTAAATTAAAGTATTCAAATAAACACCAATGTGAGGGAAACCTCAGGATAATAGAAATCTGAAAAAACAGATGATGTTACATATTTCAATCACAAACCCCATTATATACTCAAACTCATAATTTCTTCAACATTACCAAAAAAAAAAAAACACTCATTTTTCCAATTCCATCCTCAAAACTAACCACAACATTTTTGCATTCCATATGTCTTGGGCTTCTTCCTTTCTAAAAGTTCACCAATACTCTCTCACTAAGGCATGGAAATCCCTTGTCTTGCCATCCATCAAACTCACCAACCTCCTTTCACTCTTCATAAAAACTGGCCTTGCCCTATGCTCTTTCTTTATCACCTCTCTCTTCTTTTACTTCTTTCTCTCCCTCTACCATCATAATTACCACCACACACCATTCCAACACCCTTACCATTTCACCCTCTCAACATCTCATCCACCTTTGAAAACAACCATGAACCAACCAATATCTCCCACATTGTGTTTGCCATTGGCGCTTCTGCCAAGTCTTGGCACTGATCAAAAGGTTCAACAATGCATTAGTGAGATTGGTGTTCAACTCACCAAAGAGCCTGGTTTTCATCAGGTATATATGTTACATTTTTATATCCCAAAACAGTGTTGTTCATCCATTTATTTAATTTCTTTTATTTGTAAAGATTTTTATACTGATTTATACTCATAAACCCTACAAGGTTGTTGATTTTACAATAATTTAATTAAAAGTTATGCCAATAATAATTTGTCAATAATTATTTACTATAGAGAAAAAAAAGTTAGTTTAGATAGCTATTATTATTATTAATCTATTTTCAGTTCAATTTTCCAATGATTGTTTTTTATTCAAGCAAATTAATGATTTCAAGGAATCAAGATGATGTTCAAATTGTCACTCTTCGCATCTTGATTTGGTAAAGCGTTAGTTTTGAAACTATTTTAATGTTCAAAATATCATTAAAAGTTTAAAAGCTATGTTTGTTTGATTATATTTATTAAAAAAATTAAAATACCATAAGAATTTAATTTTCATTAATGATTATTAAAAATATTTTTTTATTGTTAGTTAATTAAGAATCATGCTAGAAAAATTTTAAAATAATTATTATAAAAGTAAATAAATTTATTATATATGATAAATTTTTATTGAATGAGAATATCAAAATCATTTACACTCTAACTAGTTAATTTAAATTCTCACATTAATTATATAAGTTATCATTAGTTTTTAAAAAATTGCTAGTACAAGAAATTAAAATAATGTTTCCTGAAAAACCTTGAAAAAGTTGTATAAAAAATTATATTGTAAAGTTTAAACAAATGGTCCATATAAACTAATATGATGATTTAATTTTTATACATTATTATAAAAACTATAATGTCAATTAATTAAAAATAATCATTAGTATGATTTTTAATATGATTATTATAAAAAAAAACAATAAACATATTTTATATAATAATTTATAATTAAATAATTATGTAAAAAAATTTACACTATTAATACACAATATTCATTCTTAATGTAATAATTTCTTAGAATCTAATTTGATATCTTTGAAATCTCTTAAATCAAAATGAGAATATGAATTTGACAAAACAAAATCACGTTGATTACATGCATTGCGGACTTCTTTTTGTTTACATTTTTCCTTGTTTTGGTACATCTGAGGACTTGTTTGTCATAGTCTTTTTCATAAAAAAAGGATGTTTATAATTTATGTTTATTTAAAAATTTCAAAATAATCAAAAGTTAGAAACAAAAATATATTATCTTATTAAAATCTGAAACTATTTTACTTAATTTCTCGTAAAATCATCTTTTTTAAAAAATAGTAAATTTTATAATTATTAATAAACATAAATTAACTTTCATATTTTTAAATCTGTAAACATTAATTACCAAAATATTTTATATTAAAATATTCATTTTTTAAATGTAACAAACAACTCGTAATTACCATTTAATAACCATTTTAATGCACTACCTAGTGAATTAATTATTTTCTCTATCATTCCTTCTTATTAGACTGACCTACGTGGCAACTTATATGGGCTTCTTGCGGCACACTCATTGGCCCCACTACACCTTCACGCCTCAGAACCATTATTACGAGAAACGGATCGGGTCGAGTTCTTAAAAAGATTCGTATCCACTTACAAAGCCGATCCGGGTCGGATCCTCCAGAAGAGCATATGATACGACCCTCAATTTCTTGAGGGTACAAGTTGGAGCCGTACCGTTCTCTGGAGACGTTGAATGCATTAAAACTCCGTTTAAGACTTTTCGGACCTGGCGTGGGTATGAGGACCCGTTTAATTTCGGTACCCGATCCGTCAGCCCCGACCCGTGTAAGAGGCCTGTGGTGTTTTTTTTGGATCGGATCGAAGATGGGGGGCACCGGGGAATGGACCGAATCTTCGTATAAGATATACGACGGCGTTTTACTCGAGAAGTCTAATTGTTCTATGGAAGTGCAATATGTCAATGTTACTGCCTCGTACTTTAGGCGATAACTGTGGAAGGTAAAGAGAAAAATTTGCTCAATTTTTGTTCATTCATGTGTTTGTGTTTGAATAAACTATGAACTTGTATTTAGTTTTCACATTCTTCTTTATATGAAAATGACATAATAAACTAGAAGAACTTGAAAAGATAAGTTGTATTATATTCATTAAAACAATATCTCTATCAGTTATAATCACTGAGAGTATCTCATTGTTATTGATAATTAATCCTTTTAATTTTTGTAGAGCTCAAGTGAAATTACCAACTCCCTCGAACTTCATATAAACAAATATTATAAAGAATGTTAATTTTGTTTTAAGTGACACCTATAATCTCAAGTAGTGACAATCGATATTTGTTAATTTTATAAGTATTATCAATAAGCAAAATAATGTGGAAATTACATATAAGTTTAATGACATTTGAATGACCAAAATATATCTTAAGTAACATCATAACCATCCAGCTTTCTGTGTCAACGTATATACTATCCACCTTGTAATAATTTTAATAAGTGTTGAATTTCTATTTTGGGACCTTTTAGAGAGGATTGATATACTTGTTGAACATTGTATATGTGCCTCATAATATTGACATTATCCACATTATGATCTTTCAATGTAAGTAGTATGTTTGTTAATTTCACCATGTTCTTTGTCATTTCATCAACCAAAGACTTATCTTCAGTAGTTAGTCGTCTAACATATGAATGTCCCACTAATGTTTATGCAAAATCATGGTTAAGAAAATCACACATTACCTTAAGAATCCATCCACCATTCATTTTTTATGTTATTCCCCTTAACTTGAAGGGACCTCACATTTTTTCATACTAGTCACCCTATTAGATGATGTACTATGGTATGATCTTTTATATTTTTCACTTCTTTCAAAACTCACAATTACAAATATCTTTCTTTTATTATGTGTTGCATTTGAGTATTACCCCAAAATAATAAGGAAAAATTTATTCTTTTTTGCATACATGTTAAGCCTAATTCAACATAGCATCTTAAGAAAGGAAAATCTACAAAAAAAAAAAATATTTCATGATCTTATAATGATAACTTCACAATTTTTATTAATCCTTCAATTATCTATATAGTGTTAAATGCATCATTACAATCAACAATCTTATTGTTTGTCTCATTACTTGATATACTCATTATTTCAAACATCTTACTATGATGGTTTTCAATGTTATTCTAAAAATATTTTTTAAACTATGTTAAATATAAAGTTTTGAAAACTACTTTCCAAAATGGTAATTAGTATTATGGAAAATGTTTTCCAAAAGAACAACATCTGATCCTTCAATTATTGATGGTTTTGATTATTACAAAAATATTATAATTTGATGTGATTAATATTATATGTTAAGCTTTGATGACAAAAATAAATCCAAAGAAACAAAACATTGGATACATCAAAGATTTTCATAAAAACTATGTGTTCAAAACACCTTACAATAGATACGATCAAAGATGTTTTACGTGGATATGCATCCAACTTGTTTTATATGTGTAAAACTTGTTTTTACCATCATGGACGAATAAACAATATCAAATGATTTCTACTTACACATCTATCAAAGCTTATTTTGAACTTAGTTATTTTTTCTTACATGTTTTCATATGTCTAGGATATTTATACTAAAACTTCATATTAGTTATATCCTTTTTATTATTCTAACGTTTGAATTTTGAATAAGAATATAATGAAAAACAAAAAGTGATTAAAGATAAGTAAACTTCCAAATCAAAGGACCTTCAAGCTTTGAAGTATGCAAAGAGAAAGGATAAGAGTATGAATGTTTAGAAGAATAGTCATATGCTACAAGTTAAAAAGATAAAAAGAGGAAAGAAATGAAAATGATGTTCTCTCTCCTATGCCACAAGATTGAACATCTACAACATTAAAGACATATACGAGAGCCTATGCATTTAATGCACAATCATAATGGAAAAATGAGAAAGAAGTTCACTCATAACAAATACTTCAAGCCTTGGATATATAAGTACCAAAAGACATGAAGACTGAAGAAGCTATTGAACTCATGAACTCTTACTCTGAAATTTATATGCTCAATTCCTTGTAACATCTTATCTTGAGATCATATTGGTATGAAATAGTTTCACGTCCTCAGCTTTACTAAGTTATTTTGTATTTGCGTTTAAATTGTATATGCTCACATTTGAGTTGATGCTTTTTTTGTAAAGAACCTTGAGAAAGTCAAGAGTGACTTAGTGATTAAAAGAGTACTTGGGGTACTTAATCAAGGTGATTAAGTTTGTAACCAAAAGTAACAATAAATAATACTTGGGTTGGGTGAGTCAAAAGTGGTCTTAAAAATACTTGTATTTGTTTACACTAGAAGTGGCAAATTCAATACTTATTGTAAACTTTTTTTCTTGGCTAGTGAAATCCTTATAAGATTGAAGAAGAACTGGACATAACTCAAAAGTTTAAGTGAACTAATATAAAACGAGTGTTTTATCTATTCTTTTTTCCTCATATTTTAGGCATCCAACATTTGCGAATTATTTTCAAACTATACGTTTGTTTATGAAAATTCTTTTAAAATCACATACATAGTATTCAACCCCCTTTATAGAGTGTTTTGCTAAGCCTTCAACACTTTCTAGAATGATAATTGTTATTGTGGAAAATTCTTTATAGAATATCAATAACCATTTTAGAATTTACTTTATGGAACTACATCTAACTAACATAATTTTAGAAAGATTTTTTAGAATATGTAATTATTATTCTGAAAAATACTTTCTAGTATTACTTATAAAAACAAATGCAACACATCGTCTAACAAAGAAGGCAATATCTAAAATGCAATCATGTATTAAGACAAAAAATAGTGCACTGTGTTTGATGAAATAGACCGCCTGTCCTTCCTGTTACATACCCATTTAAAAGAAAACTTAAGAATATATTATGTGTTTGGAGTTATCATGTACCTTAGTATTCACTTAAAAGTCGATCAAATTGTGAAATAAATTACTATTTTTGATATAGAAAAAGAGAAGGATCAAAATAAAAGTAAATAGTTGACAGAGGTGGAAGAATAGGATTAAAAAAAAGATGAAGAAGGATTGTAAAAATAGGTTAAAAGAATGATAAAAAAAGATTAAAAAAATAAGTTTAAAGAATGAAGAAGCCAAGACAGAGGGGTACAATTAGAGATTGAAGGATAAGATAGGATAAAATTTGGGTTTATATTTATTATATAAAAATATTATTTTAGTAATAAAAACTTATATGATAGAAAAGGATAATATACTTATAAATTATGTGAATATAAATACCAAAAGCCTATGAGTTAAAATGCTTGATTTGCATAGTCATGGACCAAATTGAAAAGGGTCCAATTATCTAAAGATCAAAAGCCCATCCCATAGTCCGTGGGCAACCCGTTACTACAAGTGACCGAGCATGGGAAGCTACAAAACCAGTGTCAATAATTCACACAACAAATCTCATGACTCATGAGTTTCAATTTCAACTTAACCTCAATAACCGTGGAGCAACACAAGCTACAATGACCTCTACAATTTGACACTTTATATGAACAAGCGCTACCAATTTAATGGTAATTATTTCAGACCTTATGAGGCTACAGTGAAAGTAATTAAAATGTCCTAATTTTTAGTGGATGAGTCAAAGATTATTAGGAACATGGTGGATATCAGCAAGTTGTTTATCAATAGTTTCCATTCACCTACCAAATTTCCAACTACCTTTCAGACATTCTGAAAATAGTAAAAGCATTCAACTACATTTCCTGCGAAAGTATAAGTTTGGCTAGACCTATACATATCTCAAATCAATGTGAAAGACATTAATTCACTCTAACGTGTTCCTCTAGCAAGGTCATATCTAGAAGTTTTCATGTCTTAGACATACTTTAATTTAATTAATCAATTTTTGCTTTATGCTTCTATTTTTTACACCGAAAAATTGATTAAAATTTTATAATTAAGCAATTTCAACATCATTCTATAACAAATCACTATCTTGCAATATAGTTTGGTAAAAAAAATCTTGCAATATAGTTGATCTCAAATAAAAAAAACTCATAAAAAATGCATTTAAAAACTTCTAATGTTGAAAATGTTTTTTTTATACAATGACAATAATTATAATTATTATTAATAATATTTCATAAACATTATATGCATTTAAAAAGATCAATTTTCTAATATAGTTTAAATTCTTTTGCTAATATTTCTTTCTTTTTGTACTCACAATTTAGAAAGAAAGAAAAAAGTCAAAATGACAATAATATGTTCACGAAAACTTAAACTTGTTTAAGGATTCATATAATATATATTTTTCAATTCATTTTCCTTTATAATTTTCAACTATTGGAATTCAAATTTTGTTAAAATAAGTTACAAATAAAACAAAGTAAATTGATTTGGTATTTATACAAAACAATAAAAACCAAAAATAATTATTTTTTACGAAAGTTTAATGATCATAATTTAAAAGCATAAAATAATTTTACATTATAAAATTATTTTATATTATTAATATATAGTCTTTTTTTCTCTAATCTTTACCTCATGTTGATGATCGTAATTTACATCAAAACATTTTTTATGGATCATACTATTATTTTATAAAATTTTATTTTTATATTCATTTCAATGTCATTCTTTCAATTCAAAGTATATTTTTAAAAAGATCCTATAATTTTTTTAGAAAAAAAATATTTCTTATACAATCTACAACTTATATATATATATATATTAAATTACATAATCTATTAACAAATAAACTATACAGATAATCTAACAAAACTTATCACCTAATAATTCAACTTAAAATTATTTTTTTAAGAATATAAGAAACATTAAAAGCTTGAATGGGCCCACGGGGGCTGCTGAAATTCGCTTTCAACTCCACAATTTATCTCTGTTTCGTCGTAAGCTTCCAACAAAGTGCTAGTCCTCCTCCATGAAGGTTCACATGACTAAGTATATCAACAGAAAAAGTTTAAAAATTGCATTTGGATTTAGTTTGATTGGGGATTCAAGGCATTTAACTTGGTCTATATGACCAAAGGCACTTTGCAACATTTGCTCAATCATTCAATAATTGCACATGGGAACCAGCTTTGCAAGGGAAACGGAAAATAACGTCTTTGGAAACGTCACATAGAATAATTGAGATTGGAAAATGTTGTATGCTCACTAAAGAATCATTTTAACTACAAATAGGATGCTACATACGTTGACGTAACTTACAACTACACAAAAAAAAAATATATATATATCCATATGTTTTTCTCCCATTCCTGTGTCCTTCTAAGACTAAAACACAAAAACACAACTTGGACGACATCCATTTATTTCCCTCTTCCCTAACTTCTAATTACAAAAATGTTCTTACCATTCCTTAGTTGCATGAATTTGTCAGCACTAACTAGCAATTATACAAAAAATTAATAAATCAAATTAATCAAACGCACTTCCAAAACCATGCCTAATATCATTTCCTTGCACCATCTTCTCTTACTCTAGATTTCAAACTTCATCCATAGCATAACTCTAGTCCTACAAGTCTTCTAACTTGTTTTGAATTTAAATCATAATCATGATCATTATTTGATAATAGTTTCTTTTATGTTGTAAGTTCATCTTTTTTCGCACCAATATATGCAACTCAATCCCACTAAGACTTCTACTATGGCAGCCTCAGCCTTCTCCAAGTCGGAGTAATGCAGCGTCTGCAGCAGCAGCGCCGTCGTCTTCGCCTCAAATCTCGCCGTCTCCATGCTCCTCTCCGCCTGCCACCGCACGGTGTCGTGTGCCACCGGCGACAGCCACTCCAAGAGCTCCTCCACCGCGTTCCTCCACCCTTCCGCCAGCGCCTCCCCCTCCTCCTCCCTCAACCACCGCCCCCTCATCTTCGCCGCCACCTTCCGCTTCATACTCTCCGGCAACATCTCATATAGCACCTCACGAGCATCCTTCCCCACCGTCGCCGGCGCGTGCAGACACCGCTCCGCAAACAAAACCACCTCCGCATACCTCGCCGCAAGCCCCGCCCCACCCACCGTCGACGGCGGCGCCAGCCTCAAAACCCTATTGTTAACGCCAATCATTGGCTTATCGACTTCAGCATTCAAGAACTGAACCACACCAGTTTTGTAATTATTATTAACCTTAGGAATAGGACCTGATCTTGTGACACGCTTCTGAAGTGATTCCTCGTAGAGACAGTAGTTTTTCTTGTACAACTCACGGTGCTCCAAGAGGCAACAACAATTATTATTGTTGTCATCGTTGATGTGATAACTGTCGCAATTAGAAATGTACCCTCCAAAAACAGAACATAGTCTAGCGTAGACAATGCAAACTACCTTAGCCATGATCCCAACGGTTTTGTCAAATGTTTGGTTCCACAATGAAACTTCCTTGTAATGCTGCACTTGTTTCCTATGATATGCTATCTGCTCATCCAAGTATTCCATGTTTTGTTTTGGGCACTTGTTATAATTATTAACAGCTCCCACAGTCTTCATCCTTTGTCTCCTTTTATCACAAGTTTCTAGTTCAGCCATGTATTGCATGGCGGAATAGAGACCTGTGGTAGAAGAGACAAATTTTTCCATTTTGAAGATGATCTTAGAAGTGTAGCGAGCACCGTAATTCAACTTTCGAAGATCGATGAGACCGAGTTTGAGATTTTTATAGACAAGATCAAAGCGCCCCAGACTATCTTGAGAGCATTTTCGACTCAGCCGTGAGACTGTGTCTGCGGCTGAGTCGAGCTCTTCCAAACGCTCAGCCGCTGCGAGATTGAAAAGGAAACATTCATGTTGTGAATTCAAGTACGCTATCCCTTTGGACTTGATCACTTGGCTGCGAAGCTTGGTGATTTCTTCCTTGGAGAGGGAGTGGTAGAGAGAGATAAGGTGGCACATGGTTTTTCCGGCTTCAAAGGCGAGGATTCCGAGAGTATTACCCTCCGGGACCGCCTTGTGACGCCATGCCATGGTTGCAACTACCATGATCACGAGCTCTTTCTTCACTTGCCAAACTTCTTAATTTTATTTGTTTCTCTTTTTCCCTCTCTATCTCTCTAGCATTCCCTATTTTTCTTTGATTTTGTTGGAATAATGTGTATGTTATGATTATTGACTATTAGGGAATGGACTTTGGAGTCTTCAAGGTTGAGAACTTTGGAAGAAAAGGGTTGATTTATATAGGGTGTGGTGGAAGCATAGTAGGAAGGATCTAAGGTTTTGAATATTCATTCCATAGGAGGACGCGTTTGGATAGTGGGGACTACTGATTCATTAGTATAATTAATAAATTAATAAAAGATGTTTTTTTATATGATTGATCCTTTGATCGTGCTTACTACCGCTAAATGCGATAATCTGATATTACAGTTGGTTTTATGTTCCGAAGTCGATTGTACCGTCACACGACACACATATTCTATCTGTATTATTTTTCTTTTTCCCCTTTGTTTAATATTGAATGGGGTAAGGGAGGTGGAGATTTGAAAACAGTTTTATTTTTTATTTGTTAATTAATATGGTTCAATCACAAGATTATGTACACATTAGATTTAGTGAAGTGTATACGCGTTAAGTGATTTATGTATTTGTGTATATGCTAATGTTCACGTAACATAAGAGACCAAGTTAGTCGTAGACACACTTGAACTGAAAGTTGAATGTGGAATTTCTTTTTTTTAATATATTTTTAGTCTTTACAAAATGAGTGAGTTTTAATTTTTTTTTTCTTTATATATATGAGTGTCTATATATTTTGTTTTATTATCCTTTTTGAAAATTGAAATAATTAATTTTGGTCATTGTAAAATGAATGAATTTTTATTTTAATTTCTATAAATATTTTTTTTTATTTTGAACTCCCTAAAATTTAAAATCATTATTTTTTACCTAAAATTTATT
>JAMLFT010009725.1:0-12470 GCA_026544285.1 Pachyrhizus erosus
AGTAAAAATATCAATTATTTTAAAATATTTTTATATATTTTAAATTATAATTATTTTAAAATTGCGAGTATAAATTATAACTCATATATTTAATGTGTTAAAATTTTGAATAGAGATGTGATGTTTGATTCTCCTCGCTGGAACCTCCACACTGACATTCACAAACCTTATAGGAATAGAAATACAGTTTGCCTTGTCTAACACAGTAACACAACACCTAATAAATATCCATCTTTCTATTAATTCCTTATGAACCATATAGTCCACCAAAGGTTGAAAATCAACCCAACTGTATCTTTACTGTTTGAACAGATCATGTTTGCACTCAACGTCCATGCACATGCACGTTCACCTTCATTTATTCCCATGCCAAGAGGAGAGCCGAATCACAAGAATAAAGAACTGCTTCTTTATTCTTATTTCAAGTGAATTTCCTTTTATTTTTTCTATTTTAATTACATGCAAGTTATAAAGAAATATTCTTTTTTTAAGATCTATTAAGAAATATTTATATTTTGATTGACATGATATTTTTTTAAAATTGTCATTTGAAAATTGTTTTGAAATGTTAATATTACATGATTGATGATCAATGGAATTTCATATTTATTTTAAAAATAATGAAAGTGGGACTGTGTCAAATGTTATAATGATAATTTCTCACATAATTTGAATGTTAAGATAGAGATTAATAGATCATCACCCAAATAAGTGTGATAATCAAGTATAATCATTTGCTTCTTATTGTTTTGCTTTTGTAAATTTTATATTTTTATCTTTTTCTTGGTTTTTATTTTCTGACAAAATCAACAGATTAAAATCATGAGATCAATCTTGGAGTAATCTTAATGGCAATTTCCCTGCTTAATTTGAGAGCATTAATATAATCCTTCTTCAAAAATTGTACTTTTTTTAAAAAAATATTAAAAGTATTATTAATATTAATGGATTTGTAATTACATTGTAGGATATATAATGGAAAGATATTTCAAACACTACCACGTATTTTATTCTCTATTTTATTCTTTTATTGATTTAATTTTTATAAATTTATCATAAAATCTTTAAGAATTATAATGAATTGGTTATTACACGACAAATCAATGGAAAGGAATTTTAAATGCGACGACCACTTTTACCCCCTCATTCTACTTTTTTCTTATTGATTTAATTTTTAGAAAATCACTATTAATATTAAATGATTAGTAATTATACATACTAAAAATTAGTGAAAACATATTTCAACCACAATTATATCTTTTACTTCATATTTTTTCTTGTTAATTTCATTTCTATCATATAAATATTGGTGACACCTTTTTTTTTTTATAATCTCTCTCTAACATTATATAATTGACTAAAATTTATTAAAAATAATTAATTTTGATAAATCTCATTTCTAAATTAAGAGAAAATTATTAAATAATAAATAATATTTATTTTCTTTGTTCATTTTTAAGTGTCATATTTTTAATAAAAAATTATTTTTATTTATTATCATTTTCAAAATTTAAGACAACATTAAATTCTTTTTGTCAATTATATCTTTATTCTTATTCATTATTTTACTTGTTTTTTTTTTTTTGCAAGTTTGAATAATAAATAAATGAAAGTTTTCAAGAAAAGTGAATCAGGTATGGATAAAAAATGTATTGGTCAACCAATTAAGTAATGAATGCTTTGTTTCATGAAGAGAGAGAAAAATTAATTCAATTGTTAACCAATTGTTAACCAATTAAGGGAAAGAGAAACATGTTACACAATAGTAGTTAATTAGGAAGAGAGAAATGATTTGTTTTAAAATAAAAATGACACAATAAAAAATACTTGCAATTTTAATAAAAAAATAGTGGATTGATTTATTTTGTTACAATGCAAAATGTTTAAATAACTATTATAAAAGAAAAAAAGAAATACTAAAATTAATAAATTTAAATAAATTTTGACCAATCATAAAAATAATATTGTTATTATTTTTCTTTCTACCAATTTACTTCAAACTATTTTTTTTATCAATAATAAATTAACAATTACTAATTAGTATATGACAAAATTATTGGAGAAAACTTTCAAACACTATCACATCATTTACTCCCTAGTCTCCTCTCTTTTGTTGATTTAATTTTTGAAATTGTATTGAAAAATTATTAGTAGGCTTAAATTCTCTTTTCTTTTATATAATTTTATGATTATATAGTTTTAGTGTTTAAAATAAATTATTATATATTTAGTCTTCACATTTTTATAATAAAATATTTTTTTCTATTATTAATTTATCATCAATTTTTTAATAAAAATTATTAATATAACATGTTGTGATAATGTGATATTGACACACTGATGGGATAGATAACATAGTAATCTTATACACATGTTAATATCTCACATTAATAAATGATTCATATTATGTTAACATACGTATTATATCATCATATTAATAAACACGTAGTGTAGTTTTATGTCATCACAAATGTATCATGTCAATAATTATTTATAGAAAATTGAAAACATATTAACTTTGGGTCAAAATTGTTAAATTTTACAAACGTAAGAAATTAAATATAAGTAAATTTTTAAAAAAATCAAAGGTACATAATTGCAAACATATAAAAATAAAAATAAATTTAAATCTTATTAATAAATAATATAATGATCATTTTAATTAAAAATGAGTAATTAATTACTCTTATGATGTATAACATTGCACACGTTAAAAACATGGAATGAATTTGCAATCCTATTACAAAATTCAGAGAGATTTCAAATAATATTAATAAAAGGTTACATAATTTGAAATTTATAGAGATGATAAAAAAAATTAAATAACATTTTTGTCTATATAAAATAAGAGATTTTTTATTTTATTTTTTTGAAGATTTTTATTTTGATTTAATTCTTAAATTATTTTTAGTTCTCTACTTTAAGAAATATCATACATAACTATAACGTTGACACAATTTATTGATTTATTATATTATTAAAGAGTTTAACAAAATAATTATATATAATTTTTTTTATTAAATTATATTTTAAACTTTTTTATTAATTAGTTTAACGTTATTAACTGTTTTAAATAAATAAAAAATTAAAAATATAATTTACTGAAAAAATAATGTATAATTATTTTGCCAACTTTCGTGAAGACATAATAATAAGTTATTAAATTATTAAAATCGTTGTCACATTATAAATTAATGACGTTACTTGAAAGTAAAAACTAAAATAAAAATAAAAATATTTAAAGAATTAAAATAAAACATATCTTATTTTAAATTATAGAAATTAAAAAGTTATTTAAGTTTAAAAAAAATTATAGAAACTGGGGCAATGTTTCCTTCTTTTCTTTATTTTAATTTCAAATTTAATGGAAGGTAACAATTTAAATAAATAGAGAAGGAATATGTATTTGATTTATTTTTCTTAATCCCAACTTTGAAACAGACAAATGGGCGTTCTGACCTTACACAGCACATGGAATTTGATAACTTTGCAGCCATGCTTGAGCCAGGTAGAGTTTAAGATTGAAAGCTATAGATGAAGTCCTAATAATGACACGCTCAACCATATCAACATTTGGATAAGGTCTTAAGGTCGCTGTCTCCTTCGTTTTTTATATACCACCCACAGTTGACCCTCTTCTTTCTCAATTTTAACCTATCTTTTTCCAATTTTGTATTTTGTGACTATTTTATTATAAGTAGTTTTAAGATATAATATTATTCTTATATTATTATTTAACATTTTTATCGTCGAATAAATAATAACATAAATTAATACTATATATAAGTTATAGTCATTTACTGTTACAGTTTACAACAATCACCATCCATGCTGTCGTAATTGGAGTGAAATTGAATTTGAATTTAGATTTTTGAATTCTCAAATTTAAATATTATAAATAAAAAACATAATTAAGAAGATAAATTTTATTAACGGTGGCCAATTAATTTTTTTGTTTGTAAATAAAAATATGACAAAAAAGAAAAATCTAACTAAAATAATTAATCAAAATTTTTTATTGTAATTAATTAGTAGATATTTTATATTAATAATATAGTGATCCCAAGATTAAGAGACCAAATAAAAACGATTTAATTTTAACATACTAAAACTAAATATTATTTAAACTACAAAAACTGAAAAATATAGTTAACACAAATTATTATCAATTATTGATTTGTTCTTTATCAAGTGTATTCTCCTACTTTTCAATAACACCCCCAACCCATGGTTAAGTTGTGTTCTATCAAATCTTTCAAAGAATCTTTGTGATTTTTGGGCCAGAGATACCATTTCTCTGGTTGGATGCGGCTATAGATTTTCTATTTGTCTATTAAATGTTTGGCTCAGTGACATGGGAATCATATATATGTTATTGGTATATTTTTATTATACCCTAAACGCAAATTGGCATTCTTCAACATGGTATACCGTATGAAGATTCTCGAGAAAAGGTTTAGCCAGATATTATAAGAAAATTAGTCTAGATACACACTCAACAAGGAAAAACAATATTTTTTCATTCTCTAAATGGAAATGGTCAAATCAAGCCCACAAGTTTTAGTTGTGCACCAATAATGAAATGAAAAGAAAACGCTAGTAGCTATATTCATCGTGGAGGATATGATTTGTCAAATGAAGTATGAATAATTTAGCGTTACAATTTTTTAAGATGATAATAAAAAAAGTTCGTCATTTTTTTATTGAGATATTTATAATCAGACACTATATTGGGCAGCAAAACTTTTGAGTTTCTAACGCCTACGTTTAGACGTGTTCGAAGCTCTTGATGCATAAAAAAAATAAAATAAAATCGAAGCTCTTGATTAGTTAGGTTGAGTTATTCCATGCTAACTGATTTATATATGAGCTTAGTGATAAATACTAAAGTTTTTCCTTATATTATTTCAATTAATATTTTTTTGGTAAATGATAAATAATGAAATTAGGACACCAGTTAGGAAAACAAAAATAATTATTATTTATTAAAAGGAAACATTTATTATATTAAAATCACAAAAAATATTTAGTATTTTTATTTAATTGCAAATACTAAATCAAGTATAATTAGTAAATACTCTTTAATTAATAGTTTTATAAAAAATATTTTTAACATTACTTCAAGAACAATGGTTAAAAACTCAATAAATAAAAAAATATTAATTAAAAATCACTAGGAAAATGTATCAATAATACTAAATGTTATATTTTTCAATAAAATTATTTTACTCTTAATATATTAAACATTATCCTTAACACAATTATTAATAGAGTCATTATATAAGATACTCACGGCTCATTTTTAATTAATAATACTTATAAATACCGTGTTACCTAAAAATTTGTTCGTGTGCCAGATTTGATGCCCAAGTTTTAACCAAGTGTTGGCGTTGAAATGAGCCACATGGCTTATTTGCCACGGTAGAAGTATTAATTGCTACATTATTAACCTACTAAACGAATACCCCAAGGACTAATGATTGTTAGGAGTTCAATTTAGTTCCAATGTAAATGGTCAATCAACATGGTGGGATCTAGATACCACTAGTTTGTGAATAAACTTGACAATAGATATTATAGCCTAGAATCTTCAATGTAAAGGAACTATTTAAATGCATCGAACTTGATATGCATTATTGCTTTACAAGATTGTTAGTTTGGAAAGGTATCCAAAAAGCAAAATATGCAGGCTTAGATAACATTTAATATATCCTTAATTAACGATAAGATCATACTCTATTTTTAATTAACAGCTATTTTGTATGTTAATATATACCCTTAAATAAAGGTTGCAAAAGGTCACATGGGGAATGGTCTTAAAGAGGGTGTAAAGTGGACAGAAGAACATATATATGGAAGGGATGCAGGAGAATTTTTATAAGAGTATATATACATTGGTGTACTTAGAGAATTCCCTTCATTCTCTCAGGTTCGTTTTGGATAACTAAGGATAAGGACCTGCATGGAGAATTTCATGGAGGGTGTAAAATATTCTGGAACAAAGTAAAAGTACTTTTTCACATCAAATATTGTCGGAGGGGGTAGTATTATGGAATATGCCACCAAGCCCTGGAAGTTTCTCTTTCAAACAAACTAACAGACAACCCTTCCCTTCCTTCCCAAAGGATAATTTAATTCCTTATTCCTATCTATGCGTTAACTTTCAAATATCATTTGAACCAACTTTTTACATTTTAAAAGTTATTTTAATGCTGAAGTTAAGGGTTTGAAAAAATAAAACTAATTTTCTTTTTGGTAATTTGAATTTTTAAGTTAAAAACTACTTTGATGTGGGTCTGCAGCTTGGTGGCTTAGGTGATGGTTTGACGGATCATAGAGGATTCTAATAACTGCGGTTTGATAGGAAGAGGACTATGGTGGTTGTTAGTTGATTGATTGCTTTAATAATTTGGAAATTTACTTGGATCAAATGAGTAGTATTGGCAAATTTACTTCGATGTGGGGGTTGCTCAATCTAAGTTGCGGGGTAAAAATAAGTTCAAATTCAATTTGCATCTTTAAAAAAGTTCTATACTTGATGAAAATTCCGTCTTATCAATTTTTTTATAGGTTTTCGTGGGCTTAACTTGGATCAAGTTATGATTGAATTGAGTTAAATAGATTTACATTTAATTCAAGTATAAAAATTTAAAATTCAAATTTTATATTTCATTGAGTTGATTCACGTTGATATGACAAATCCAACCTATTTTTGTCACTTCTACAAATGAAGATGAGGTTTAATTGTATGAGTTGTGATTAAATATTTAAATCTGACTTAAAAAATATATTATCATATATTTAAATTATTTTCATTATAAAATTAATTTTACATGGATGAATTTACCATTTTACCCGTAGTTAACATGATTATCAATTCATTAACAAAACTAATATAGGTTGAACTCTTTTTAGTAAAATATTTTTTCTAAGTCCACCAATACTAAATTAATCACTTTTAAATTTTAAATTTAAATTAATTCTGTTGCTTTAAAGTATAAAAATTATTTTGGACACTATTTTGGGCAAATATACAAATTTTCTTAAATTTTAAGGCCAAAACTTTCACTTAATCCCTTTAATCTTTTCATTAAGGTTTATGATGCAATAACGTTTGTTCTATCTAGCAGCCCAAAGAGGTCCAACTAGCATGTCCAGAGGTTCTAAAAAGAACATGTAACTGGTTCTTTAATTCTAAAAGTTCCAAACATATATCATTACTTACAAACAAAAGGAGAAAAAAGTATTCAAATATTTCGATTACATCTTAAACTCAAATACTACAAAGATCAAAATAATTTATACCACCGACAACTGTACGGCTTGAACAGAAATAAACTTAAAACTAATTTGATTTCTCTACG
Source organism: Pachyrhizus erosus (assembly GCA_026544285.1). Taxonomy (NCBI): domain Eukaryota; kingdom Viridiplantae; phylum Streptophyta; class Magnoliopsida; order Fabales; family Fabaceae; genus Pachyrhizus; species Pachyrhizus erosus. The sequence continues at coordinate 7,365 of JAMLFT010009725.1, forward strand.
TGATTCGTTACATACACAACAGAAGATTATTGTTGTTTGAGGTCTTTGACATTTGGAAAATGATCCTTAATTAGAACATTTGGAAATGATTTCTCAAGAATTGCCAACGTTTCATTCCAAGATTTGTTTGATTTGTTGAACAAATCGTGGATGAAGGTGAAAATATACAATATACTCTGTTGTGATGCTTAATTTTCTTTCCCGATGCTTAATTATATGACGCTTAGAAATAGGTTGAATTTCAAAACCTAACTAAATTTATGAACAACTATTACCGAGCCTCTAAAGTAAACATAACAGAAAAATGACTGTTAAACCTAGAGAATGAGTTATAATATTGTGATGAAGTCCTGTCTTAACATAAGTCAATAAATAATGAAATGGAAAATAAAAGGAATTGAAGGGTTTGACAAAATCACAGTTGTTACTGTTTTTTTTAGGAAATCATAATTGGTGCTTACTACAGGCCTTTTGACTTTTTTTCTTCTTCTCTCTCCATCTTCCTTCATACTCTAGCATTTTTCTTAAGGAAGAAAACTACTAAGTAATAAGAATGAGTGGTAATATGATTATTGATGATTAAGAAAATTTAATTCAGTGAGTTGAATAGTTAATATTAATTATTTGAAAACCTTATAATACTTGACTTTTATTTCTTTTTATGAATAAAAAATATGAATATTGATAAGACTTTTTTTTATATCACTTTTTGTTTATTTAATTTCATTCTTACATTTTAAACATTTTTCTAATGAAAGAGAATTATTACAAACCATACAATTTGTTTACAAATTTTAATGAAGTCAGATGTCTTAATATGAGGGATTAAATAAAAAATTAAAGAAATTCAAGGGTTTGGCAGATCAAGGTTGGTATTAATTTAGGCTTTTCATCACTTATCATCTATTTTTATTCACACTCTTTGACATTTTTCCTTATAAGAAAGAGAACTGCATGCTAAGCTAAACCCAAAAAATGAGTTATGATAGGAATTTTGATGAAGCCACATGTCTTATAATATGAGTGGTTAGATCATAAAAGGAATTCAAGGATTTGGCGAAAATCACAGTTGGTTATGGTTGTAGTCTCTCTCTCTCTTTTCCACTTTACGTCTATCTCTATTCATACTCTTTTGCAATTACTGAAGAAAACTATTAAATTGTGAGAATGAATTATACGGTACAAATTTTGACGAAGTCAAACATGCCATAATATTAAAAAAAAAAAAGAGGAGAAATTCAAGGATTTGGTAGAAATCATAATTAGTATTGTCTAGCTATTTATAAGCTTTGCAACTTAGAGTGATAAAGATGTAATTTCACCATAAAAATACATCTCCGCTCTATACATATGGGATATTTCAATCATTATCATCATTCACCAACCAATCTCCAATAAAGTTGAGTTTAAATTTAAAGTTATTAAAGAAAGTCATTCTAATAACTTTACATTAACACATTAATTAAAACAATTATTAAAGGTTGATATATATAATAGAAGATCATATACTTGAAGTGCAGAAGCTTTGCTCATAGTTGGACTATATAATGATCATAGCGCATGTGTGGGTTATTTATTTATGGAGCTTAATATATAAGTAGCTTAATCACTAATATTTCCATGGATTGCACACAAGGTTGGAGCAAGCATCATCATGCCATGTGCTTGTACATTCGCCACCTTTACCATCACAGCATTTGCACAGCAGCCCCAGACTGGAATAAACCTGGCGCTTTGTGTACCCTACATATATTAATCAAAAGGCATTTTGTGTTAACACATGTATATGCTTTCTTTCTATATATTTTGAAGTAAAACATACATATATATGGATAGAGATTCACCTTTAAAATGGTTACTGTTTCTATGGATGGTTAGAACCCCAGTAGCTTCCACACCATTCGGGTTGAGAGATAATTTGAGAGCAATTATTAGGAGACAAGCAAAGAAGAGCATAAGCCATTTTTGGGCGAGCATTTTTTTTTTCTGAACTGCAATGACCACACGCTAATAAAGAGCAGAAAAGAGAAAAACAACACAAGTTATAATTAGTAGACACGAAAGGAGTGAGGGAACAGGAGAAAACTCGGAACAAAATTAATAATGAACACTTTTCTTTATAAAATGGGGAATGCACATTCTGACTCCTTTGTCCTATTGGAGTGAATGAAGCTGCAAATAATTTCTAGAATAACGAAATTGTAGTGATAGTCAAAACGCTACGCGTTTGATTTCGCACGCGGGGTTCAAAACTTCATTACCGTCTGGGGTCCGCTAGCTAGGAAGGTGACATTCAAATTCTAAGTTGCATTGCTTTCTTTGAATTTTTCACGTATTTGATATTGAAATCACTTGCAACTTCCAAGGTATTATAATTTGGAGATTCATTATATTTTTATAAATGGCATGTAACATTTTATTTTTTAATAAACAAAATGAATTTCGTTATATGATAACAAGAACCTTAGCATTAAGGTGGTACAAAAAAATCTGATATATATCCGCCACACCAGTAAAAGCAGAGATGAAAATCCTCAACACCATACCATTTACCAAATAAATTGGGATATGTAACATTTTATGTTTTGAGATAATATTAAGAGAATTTCATTAAAAAATCCTTATATGATCTACAAATAAGAGATAACTTGCTTGGAGCTGCTGTAGGATCAACGCCCAATAACCTTTCGTCAATGTATATTGTAATATTTATTTTCCAATACTTGCTTTTCTAGATCAAACTTGTAAAGGACGTTCCAAGACTTTCACAGTTGTCCTTTTCGTTGTTTTAGATTACATATATTTAATGTGATTAGATGTATTTATTCCTTTATACCATTAGCGTGTTTCGTTATTGTAGATTACATGTATTTAATGTGATTAGATGTATTTATTCCTTTATATTATTAATGCGTTTGGTTGTGATTTTTGACGCTTAATCGAAAGGTAACTTTTACACTTTTAGGCCAAACTGACATGATTCTTATTCTCTGATGTGTTTTGAAGCATATATTATATTAGCAAATTACTTGGTGGAAGAGCTAAGATTAATTAATTACTTGGTGGAAGATGGACCTACGTCTCATGCTTGTTTGTGTGAATTAGATAGAAACTTGTTAGCTATTTGATGTGAGTGTTTAATAATGAAGGATTAATAAGACACAGTCATGTTGCAAAGGAATCGAACAAGCTTAAGATTTACTTTAGTATTTAAAGTTTTAAACAAACTAAGTTTTATTTTTCTTAACGGTGTCCAGATAAATTTTAACTACTCGCTTTTCATCAAAAATTCTCACAGGTTTCTTATAGTTTTCTATTTCATAAAAGAAATAGCAAAATGAATTTAAAAAAAAAAAAGGTTACACCAAAGAAAAGAGAAGTCAGAAGATTTACCTAATGAAATAAAGAGAAGTCATTTTTCCATTCCTAATCGTATGTTTATCAAATGGCTGGAAAATAAGGTGGATAAAGGAGGTGGAAATGTGGAATATTCCACTGTAATACGATACATACCTGATTGATTATTTTGCCTGGAAATTACCCCAACCAAGGGATTTGCACATGCGTGCGTTCCATCGATTTGAAAAGAATTGAACTTAGAATCTCTTTTAGTCAAGGAAAAATCAATCTTGTCTTCCTAAGTCACGGAGGGAAACCAATACTATTTCCTGGAGGACCCAAGAGTTTTGTCACTTTGTAATTAAATACAATAACGACTCTTTGTTTTTTTTTTTTTCTCTCTCTCTCTAATTCCCAATATATATATTATTGAATCTATCCATTCTTTTTGTATTTTTGGTTCAAGGAAAAAAAAAAAACTACTTATGATAAATCTTATAAGGAGGAAGGAGATAAGAGAGAAAAAAAAATGTAAAAAAAGGACATACATTACAGAATATTAAACTCATAAAGTTACAATTCGAATTCCATAAGTTAATCAAGTGACCCGACTTGGATAACTAATGAACCTATCGATTCAATTATTACATAATTAATATTTAACTAGCATAACGGTATTATGAGGAAATTGTAATTTTTTAGTCATTTTCTGAAATGTTTGTTTTTTCTTGTAAATAATACTATTTTAAAGGATCAAGTTATTTAAAAAAATTATTTTCTATCTTTATTATTTATGTTTTTAAAATTTAATATTGGTAACGAATAATTAATTTTAATAATTAAATTTTTTAAAAATAAGTAAAAAAAATATAAAATAATTTTTATTAAAGTAATTTGATTTCTCTTATATATATATATATATATATATATATATAAAATCAATTAGAACTAAAATAATGACATGCTATAAAATAGATAACCTAATTAACCTAGATTCATTATCCTTGTTTGAGTAGATTGGATTAGTTTTTATTTTTTTAATTTTGTAGAATAACAAAAAAAAAATTCAATAATCTTTAAATTTTAAAATATTGATTATATTTTTTATTTTTTATTTTTAATCAAGTTTGAAACTGTTATTAATTAGACCAATTTAACAACATATTGAACTTCTACGAATTCTAACGGCTGAAAAAAGATGACGTTAATTGTATATCATAAAAAAAATGGTGTGCTAGCTAACGTATTGCTCAATTATAACTATAGGAGAATTCTCAAATAAAAAGTATAACTATTGGATTAAACTGCAGAAATGAACGGCTGGAATTAAAAGAGTAAAATTGAAAATTAATACATCCCCCGTTCCCTTCCACACAATCAAAGAATGAAATATATTTTTGTTTTTCATTATATATTAATTTTTATTTTTAATTTATCAACTTTTTAGTTTTTAATTTTTAAATAATTATTTTATTTTATTTTTAGTTTCTTATATTAATTTTATTTGTTAAATAATGATATAACAAACATAAGTTACGTGTGAAAAATATTTTGTTAAATTTTTTTAATAATTTTCAGTTTTTACAAATTTTTTTAATAATTTAAATTATTTTTTATAATATTTTTGATGATTTTAGAAAATATGATATTCAAAATTTTGATTGTATATATTTTTATAATATTTTTTTTAAAAAATATAATAATTAAAAATTATATAAAAATTTAATAAAAAAATATTTAAGTATAAATTATATTCATTATGTAATC
>JAMLFT010009726.1:0-12468 GCA_026544285.1 Pachyrhizus erosus
TTTGTTTTATAAAAATAAAAAATTATAATATATAATTAAAGAATAAATTTAATTTTAATACATTATCACTTTAAATATTTGTATAGACTATCAATTATAAATTAATTTAGGTGGAATTTTTAAATTTAGCATTACAAAAATAAAATAAGTTTATTATTATATATGACACTCGAGGATTGATTAATAGTAAAAATAAATTGTACAATATGGATGTATTTAAAATAAATTGATGTTAAAAATAATAAGGCAAATGATATAATTTATTTTTACCAATTTAAGCAACAATTTAATTATTTAATTTCATTATTGTCTGATTAAGACCATATATATGAATTAACGGAAAAATGGGTGAAAATGAGGAAATTGAAGAGATTAAAACTGATAGAATTTGTTGATTAAAAAAAGGGGTGTAAGAAAAATAATAATTTTTATTTTTATAAAATTTGGGTGAAATGAAAATGACAGGGTGGGACCGGACGAAAAGCGTGCGCCAGCAAGGGAGTTCTCAGTCACTACTCAGTTGTGTTGTTGTGCAAACAAAGTTACGTATAAAAGGGTCTCTCTCTCAATCTGTCTTCGTTCCTTTTTTATTCCCTTAGGGTTTCCATGCAACAAACAATTTCCTCTCTGTGTAGACAAGACAGACGTGTTACATTCATTTAATACAGATTTTTTCAATTCACTAAAATAATTTAAGGTTTGGTATTCTTGGTACGAGTACCGATTGGGGATTTTCCTTGGATTTAGGGTTTTCGCCGATTTATCTGAGAGAAAGAACAGAGATGCAAGAGAGAGATTAATCGATCGGGGAGAGGTGAGAGAAATTGAAGGGTGAGTGTGGGTTTTGTATGGAAACTCGGAGTCGGAAGCGGGCGGAGGCTTCCTCAGGCTCAGCTGCCCCTTCATCCTCGTCCACCACCACTCGTTCCACCAAGCGCTCTCGTCTTTCTTCTTCATCGATACCAAATACCGCAACTGTTAATACACGTTCTCGTTCGGCCAGGAACACCAACACCAACACCAACACCAACACCAACACCAACACCAACACCAACACCAACACCAATACCGTTTCTCTCATGGACCCCACCAACGAATCTTCTGGGTCCAGACGCGATCGCCGTGGCAAGAATATGGATAGGGACAATTCTGATAAAGGGAAGGAGAAGGAGCAGGATGTGAGGATTAGGGATGCCGAGCGAGAGCGGGAGCGAGCCTTGGCGTTAAACATGGATAGTGAAGGACTTGGGGATGACGATGATAATGACAGCGAGGGTGGCGTGGGAATCTTGCATCAGAATCTGACGTCTGCCAGTAGTGCCCTTCAAGGGCTTCTTCGTAAACTTGGGGCTGGTTTGGATGATCTGCTTCCTGCAACGGCTATGGGTGGTTCTGCCTCCTCTTCTCACCAGACTGGTAGGCTCAAGAAAATTTTGTCTGGCTTGCGTGCTGACGGGGAAGAAGGTCGTCAGGTTGAGGCATTGTCGCAGCTTTGTGACATGCTCTCCATTGGCACTGAAGAATCCCTTAGTACATTTTCGGTTGACTCATTCGTTCCTGTGCTAGTGAGCTTGCTTAATCATGAGACCAATCCCGATGTTATGCTTCTTGCGGCCAGGGCGCTAACCCATTTATGTGACGTGCTTCCTTCATCATGTGCTGCTGTTGTGCATTATGGTGCAGTGTCTATCTTCTGTGCGAGGCTGCTTACCATAGAATATATGGACTTGGCGGAGCAGGTTATTTCTCAGTCAATCTCTTTTATGTATCCAAAATTCTTTTTAGAAACATGTCTTACGATATGAGCTTCCTATCCTAAGTCATTAATCTTTGTTTGGTTACTGTCTCTCCAAGGCTATGCATAATTTTGACTATGTTTGAAAATGGGCTGCTGTCTTAAACGAGGTTCTTATTATTTGATACTCCTTACCGTTCTCTATCTCGAATTCTGATAGATGTGATTGTTGATATGAACAGTCTCTTCAAGCACTAAAGAAGATTTCTCAGGAGCACCCAACTGCCTGTCTTCGAGCTGGAGCTCTGATGGCTGTGCTTTCTTACCTGGACTTCTTCTCTACTGGAGTTCAGGTAACTCATCAATGAAATCCTTGCATCTAAGGATGATTATAATTTTCAAAGGGTGATGATTCATTTTGCATTTACTACCCTTGATTAGCAAGCCTATATTGACATAATCATATGTTTCAGCGGGTGGCATTGTCCACTGCTGCAAATATGTGCAAGAAGCTTCCTCCTGATGCGGCTGACTTTGTGATGGAAGCAGTTCCACTTTTGACAAACCTCCTTCAGTACCACGACTCCAAGGTAAGGCAATGTTTTGTTGTCATACTTGTCATAAAATGAAAACTGCACTTTCCTTGTCACTCCTTAGTTTTAAGGAAATTTTGTTTGCGTAATTAATGATCCCTACAGCTAATGTTGTCAATCTAGTTGTATCTTCACAATATTCAATTTTAATTTGTAGGTCCTGGAACATGCATCTGTTTGTTTGACTCGAATAGCTGAAGCATTTGCATCATCTCCAGACAAATTAGATGAATTGTGCAATCATGGACTGGTAACACAAGCTGCCTCTCTCATTTCTACCAGCAGCTCTGGAGGTGGACAAGCTTCTCTCAGCACTTCAACATATACTGTAAGTGTAATCTTTGCCACTAAATCTGATATTTTTACCTTCAGTGGGTTGTTCCTTATACATCATTGGTGCATGCAGGGTTTGATCCGTCTTCTTTCCACCTGTGCAAGTGGGTCTCCTCTTGGAGCTAAAACTTTACTTCTCCTTGGAATTAGTGGCATTCTTAAGGATATACTATCCGGTTCTGGTGTTTCTTCTAACACCTCTGTTTCACCTGCATTGAGTAGGCCAGCAGATCAGGTATGATGTACTTTGGAGTTCTTTTGGTCTATTATATGTAGTTTTATCTCTCTATGGTTCATTTGATAGATCGTGACATTGATCTCATCATTTAACTTCTTGAAAACTTTTCAGTTCTCTTTTTGTGAAAAATGAATTTATCCTAATTCTCTTTTTTAAAATTTAGATATTTGAGATTGTGAACCTGGCAAATGAACTTCTACCTCCATTGCCTCAAGGAACCATTTCCCTTCCTGTCAGTTCCAACTTGTTTGTGAAAGGGTCGGCTGTGAAAAAATCTCCTTCTGGCAGTTCTGGGATACAAGAAGACACAAATGGAAATGTTAATGAGATGTCAGCTCGTGAGAAACTATTAAATGATCAACCTGAGTTACTTCAGCAATTTGGGATGGATCTCCTCCTAGTTTTAGTGCAGGTTCAAGCTTAAATTTACTTCCTTGTTAAAATGCTCAAATTATGTTTTGTTAATTGTTTATAAGTTTTTAAACATCTGGCTGTATTTTTTAAATCCTTTATTTATTCCTTCCTTCATTCTATGATTTACTAATAGTTTTCTCTTGCTTTTGAAATAGATATATGGTGCTAGTGTCAATGGTCCTGTTCGCCACAAATGTCTTTCTGTCATTGGAAAATTGATGTATTTTAGCACAGCTGAGATGATCCAGTCTTTGTTGAGTGTAACAAATATATCAAGGTATCTAGAACTTCAATTGGGTTGCTGTTGCTCTATGTTCTCTGTAGAAAACTTATGCATTGTCACTTTGATGATATAGTTTCTTAGCTGGTGTGTTAGCATGGAAAGATCCGCATGTTTTGGTTCCTGCCTTGCAAATTTCGGAAATTCTTATGGAAAAGCTTCCTGGAATTTTCTCTAAGATGTTTGTCAGAGAAGGTGTGGTCCATGCAGTTGACCAACTTATTTTGGCTGAAAATTCGACCAACATATCTACACAAACATCATCTGCTGAGAAGGATAGTGATTCTATATCTGGAACCTCATCTCGCTCTAGACGCTATCGCCTGCGCAGTGGTAATCCAAATCCTGATGCAAACCCTTTGGATGATTTGAAGAGTCCAGTTCCAGTAAATGTTGGTTTGCCACCAAGTTCTGTAGAAACTCCAATAACTAATTCTAGTATCCGTGCATCTGTTAGCTCAGTTGCTAGAGCTTTTAAAGACAAGTACTTTCCTTCTGATCCTGGGTCTGTTGAAGTGGGTGTTAGTGAGGATCTTTTGCATCTGAAAAATCTGTGCACGAAGTTGAACACTGGTGTTGATGACCAAAGAAGTAAGGCAAAGGGAAAAGTTAAAGCTTCTGGATTTGGTCTGGATGATAATTCTACTAACACCGAAGAGTATTTGATTGGGGTGATATCTGACATGCTAAAGGAACTTGGCAAAGGAGATGGTGTATCTACTTTTGAATTTATCGGTAGTGGTGTTGTTGAAGCCTTGCTGAATTATTTTTCTTGTGGGTATTTCTCTAAAGATCGCTTATCGGAAACCAATCTCCCGAAGCTTCGCCAACAGGCAGTTACAAGGTTCAAGTTATTTGTAGCTGTTGCACTACCTTTGAGCATTGACAATGGGGCTGTTGCTCCTATGACTGTCTTGGTTCAGAAGCTTCAAAATGCGTTGTCCTCCTTGGAGCGTTTCCCTGTTATGCTGAGTAATTCATCTCGGTCATCTAGTGGAAGTGCACGACTCTCCTCTGGGCTAATTGCATTATCTCAGCCCATAAAATTGCGTCTCTGTCGAGCCCAGGGTGAAAAATCACTTAGGGATTATTCATCCAATGTGGTACTGATTGATCCATTAGCAAGTCTAGCAGCCATTGAGGAATTTCTATGGGCTCGTGTCCAGCGTGGTGAATCTGGTCAAAAGTCTACTGTAGCTGCTGAAAATTCTGAATCTGGAACAACAACTGCTGGGGCAGGTGTTTCATTTCCTTCCTCTTATACTCCTACTACCCGTCGTCATTCTACTAGATCCAGATCATCTGTTAATATAGGAGATACACCTAGAAAAGAAATATCTCAAGACAAAGGCACAAGCTCATCTAAGAGCAAGGGTAAAGCTGTATTAAAGCCTGCACAGGAGGAAGCACGGGGACCCCAAACAAGGAATGCAGTGCGCAGAAGAGCAGCTCTTGATAAAGATGCTCAAATGAAACCTGTAAATGGTGACTCAACTTCTGAGGTATGCTGCTAAATTCTGGGAACGAGTCTCAATGATTCTATAATTTTAATCTAATTGGTTTACAGGATTTACTTATTTAATCTTTGTTGGGTTTTGTTTAAACTTATGGTCCTACCCTCATTTTGTAAGATAAAAAAACCATTGGTGAGCCTTCTTCATCTAATAGTTAGTTGATATATTCAGTTGGTGATGGCTTTTATTTTTCTGGTTTGGATTAAAATGATGCTTTCAGTTGATGTGTCTCCTGTAGCCATCCTAAACATGAGTGGTGGCTTTTATTGTTTACACCATTTCTTTTGTTTGACATTATTTTCCACTGCCTTTTTGGGATAGGATGAAGAATTGGATATATCTCCTGTTGAAATTGATGAGGCATTGGTGATTGAAGATGATGATATTTCTGATGATGAGGATGAAGACCATGAAGATGTATGTTTCTTCTTCTGCTAATTTCATCTCATTGTTGTGGCTATCCTTTTATTCATATCTTATTTGTGATATAAATTGTGAGATTGCACAATATTGCTGCCATTTTCATTTCTGAATCACATGTAAAATCTTAAATGAGTTGGATCCTTGCAAGATTGCAAGATTGCTGAACTGGTGAGATTGTGCAATCATGTGCAATCCAAAAATCTGTTAACTCCGAGTTGTTTGATGTATTTTCTTTTGTGGAATTCTGCTTGTGTTATGTTTGAACTTTAGCAAACCTTGTGTTATGTATGTGACTAATTATGACTAGTTTTGGATGTTATGGTTAGGAAATTTCAATTTTAAGTTTGCTATAATGTTGTCATGTATATTTTTCTTTCATATTTTCTATGCACGCATACACCTATATAATTTTTTTGGTAGGATCTTATGATCTGCATTTTATTATCTGCAACCCCCTTTCCAATCTTAAGTAGGATCTCATTCTTGACAACATTGGTTCTTACCAAGATTAAAAACTACCATTTAGTTGTGTCCATTCTTGCAATGGAGTTTAACCAAAAAGAAATGTTATTGTTATTTCCAAGATTGGATACTAACATTAACTGTTTTGTTCTAGCTATCGAATTTTATCAAACAGAAATGGTATTATTGTTTCTTATATTTTCAATAATCATTAATTGTTGATTCCAAGATTGGATGCTATCATTTGATTCAGCTGCATCCATGCTACAAATTGAATTTTATCAAGCGGGAACGATATTATAGCACTAACCATCATTTAATGCATCATCAGTTTGTTTTATTTATTTATTTTTATTTTTGTGCAGGTGCTGAGGGATGATTCTCTTCCTGTCTGCTTGCCTGACAAAGTACATGATGTGAAATTGGGTGACTCAGCTGAGGAGAGTACTGTTGCTCCAGCAACAAGTGATAGCCAGACTAATGCAGCCTCAGGTTCTAGCATCAAAGCTGGTGCAGCCAGGGGTTCTGATTCTGCTGATTTTAGGAGTGGGTATTCATCTAGCTCAAGGGGTGCAATGTCATTTGCTGCTGCTGCTATGGCTGGACTTGGATATGCTAATAGCAGAGGTTTCAGGGGTGGCAGAGATAGGCATGGGCGCCTGTTGTTTGGTACTTCTAATGATCCTCCAAAGTTGATTTTTACTGCTGGTGGGAAGCAGCTTAATAGGAATTTGACCATATATCAGGCAATTCAAAGACAGCTTGTGCTAGATGAAGATGATGATGAGAGATTTGCTGGCAGTGACTATGTATCCAGTGATGGGAGCAGTCTGTGGGGTGATATTTACACCATCACTTATCAAAGGCCAGAAAACCAGACAGATAAGGCGGCCTCTACTGGAGGATCAAGTTCAAATACTTCAAAATCTGCCAAATCTGGGTCTGCCTCAAATTCCAGTTCTGAAACTAAGTTGCACCAGACATCTGTTCTAGACAGTATATTGGAGGGAGAATTGCCATGTGATCTAGAGAAATCTAATCCTACTTACAATATTTTGGCACTCCTGCGTGTTCTGGAGGGTTTGAACCAGCTTGCGCCTCGTTTGAGGGCCCAAATGGTTTCTGATAGCTTTGCCAAGGGAAAAATCTTGGATTTTGATGAGCTAGGTGTTACAACTGGTGCTAGGGTGCTTCCAGAGGAATTTGTAAGTGGAAAGCTTACTCCAAAATTGGCCAGGCAAATACAAGATGCCCTTGCACTTTGCAGTGGTAGTCTTCCCTTATGGTGTTACCAGTTGACTAAAGCATGCCCTTTCTTGTTTCCTTTTGAGACCCGACGTCAGTACTTTTATTCTACTGCATTTGGGTTATCTCGTGCACTGTATCGGCTTCAGCAGCAGCAAGGTGCTGATGGTCATGGATCAACAACTGAGAGGGAGGTGAGAGTTGGGAGATTACAGCGCCAAAAGGTTCGTGTCTCTCGAAATCGTGTCTTGGATTCTGCTGCAAAAGTTATGGAGATGTATTCTAGCCAAAAAGCCGTACTTGAAGTAGAATATTTTGGTGAAGTTGGCACTGGCCTGGGCCCCACGCTTGAGTTTTATACAATTCTAAGTCATGATTTGCAAAAAGTTGGACTGCAAATGTGGAGATCTTATTCTTCAGACAATCATCAAATGGAAATTGATGGAGATAAAAAGAAAAAAAAAAGTAGTGAAGGTTCTGGGCCTAATTTGGCTGGAGATGGAGGACTTGTTCAAGCTCCTCTGGGGTTGTTTCCCCGGCCTTGGCCTACAACTTCTGATGCATCAGAGGGCAGCCAGTTTTCAAAGGTTGTTGAGTATTTTCGGCTGCTAGGTCGCGTTATGGCTAAAGCTCTTCAAGATGGACGATTATTGGACCTGCCATTGTCAGTGGCATTTTATAAGCTTGTTCTTGGTCAAGTATGTTGTGCAATATTGATGTTTTAACCATTTTCATTTGTATAGTTAATCTGTAGGTCCATTTATTTTAGTCTATGTACCCAACCTTCACTTTGTTGCAGGATCTTGATTTGCATGACATTCTGTTTATTGATGCTGAGCTTGGGAAGACTTTGCAAGAGTTGAATGCCATTGTTTGTCGGAAACATTATGTAGAATCTATTGGTGGTAGCTATACTGATACAATTGTTAGCTTACATTTTCATGGTGCGCCAATTGAAGATCTTTGCTTAGATTTTACGCTTCCTGGTTATCCTGAATACACCTTGAAGCCGGGAGATGAAATTGTATGGAGTTAAACCCTGAGATAGTCTATAGATCTCGGTTCTTGTGTTATAAAAATTTCCTTTAACTTATCTCAAATTCTCAGGTTGATATCAACAATTTGGAGGAGTACATATCCTTAGTGGTTGATGCAACTGTCAACACTGGAATCATGCGTCAAGTAGAAGCATTTAGAGCAGGGTTTAACCAGGTTCTATGATGTTCTTAATAATTAGTAATTTAATTCAAAACGTACAAACTGTTGGTGTGGAGTATGCTATATTTCTAAAACAAGGTGTTCCCCTCTCCCCTTTCCTGTGGAAAGTATCTTTTATTAACATTTTCATCCTTGTCTATGTATGTTCCCTTACTTATCTCCCACTGCATCCCTTAGAATTTGGTTTTTAACTGCACTCAATTGTGTAGTTTGATCCATGTAGCTGACATCATCTAGTGAATAAGATTATTGTAGTTGTAGATTGGAATTAGTTTACCTGATGCATGACATTAATTTGTTAACATGTCATTGAAATACTTAAGTGGTGTTCTGTTTCACTAAAAGATATTTGCTGTCTTACTGAGATCTAAAATGATGCAGTACATATTTTGCCTTGATCTCATACTTGAGTATTCCACTTGGGTGATTATAAAATATATGTTCCTGTTCTTTTACTTACGTGCCTCCCTATCACCAACCATACTTTCCCTGCACAAAATTGAAATTGCAATATTCAGTTATTGTATGTTAAAATTTGACATTCTGAATATATTATTTGTGAAATGGGTGGGTAGTGATGGTTCTGCTAGACTCTCTTGTGGATTAGAGGAAGAGGTATTGATATGGGGAAAGTAGTTGCTTTTGGCTCACTTTATTTAGTTCAAAACTAAACACTGTTTAATGCAGGTTTTTGACATCTCATCTTTACAAATTTTTACTCCTCAAGAACTAGATAATTTGCTTTGCGGCCGTAGGGAGTTGTGGGAGGTATTTTTGCTCAAATCTATTGTTGTTTTTAATAGTAGTTAAAAAATTAGAACAAGGCATTGAAATCATATGTCTTTTTTGTTAAAAATCTTACTGCACAGACTGAGACACTTGCTGATCATATAAAATTCGACCATGGGTACAATGCAAAGAGCCCTGCTATTGTTAATGTATGTTTTTCACCCTCTAATTATATGGAATAGTGTATTATGGAAAATTAAACCTAGTTATATATGATGCTTTTCATGTTGGATGCTATTTTCAGTTACTTGAAATTATGGGAGACTTCACACCAGAGCAGCAACGTGCGTTCTGTCAATTTGTAACTGGTGCACCTAGGCTGCCACCTGGTGGACTGGCAGCTCTAAATCCAAAACTAACGATTGTGAGGAAGGTATTCAGAGATAGATTTTTGATAACGTGATGAGTTATTGCTTATTCATCTTGTACTTTAATATTTATTTTTCTGCATACTATTTTTCATGGTTATATATGCATGTTAATATTTGTTGTTACCGTTGTATTCATTCATTCCCTTTTTTTGTGTCTCGGTGCAGCTTTCGTCAACTGCAGTTAATATTTCATCTAATGGAAATGGACCTTCAGAATCAGCAGATGATGACTTACCTAGTGTGATGACATGTGCTAATTACCTGAAGCTTCCTCCTTACTCTACCAAGGTAATGTGATACGACAAACTGTAAATGATTTTTGCGACACTATGTATTGACAACCTTTCCTTGCACTTTGTTTGGGGAAAATTGTGTATTTTTAAGTCTCTATTGTTTTATTCTCCGCGTATCTGTATCTGTATCCGAATCCAATACAGATACGCTTAGATACTTCACGAATATGAATTGGTGAAGTATCTAAACCTATAAAGCACAGATAATTCTATTTGCTTTGTGTATTTGACATTGATACTTTTGAGATACTTCATTGATACGTGTTGGTTAAGTATACTAACTTTTAAAACATTTTATGAAAATCCAATACAATGAAACGAATATGTATAATATAGAGACATAGAAACACTATTTCTTAATGAACCGAAAATAGAAATTGTTCTCAATATATAAATGGTTTCAATAAAGGAATGAGATTGATAGTATTGTTCCTATATATAAATAATAGAAAGTAATTTATGATGATAATGATTTATAATTTTTTTGTTTTTAGTAATGTCCAAGAGGTATGTTTTTAATTTGAGTTTACAAAATTGCAATTATAAATTTATCATCATATGAATTTTTATACATTTCTAAATATGTATTACATGTATGAAATCTTATATTTTTTTAAAATAATGGTATCCCTGTATCGTATTCAATACACGAATCATATTTGTGCATCATAGTTCTCCAAAAAGGAAATGGTGCAACGAAAATGGTGTCCAAATAATATTTTTCCATCATAAAATTGTTGATTATACTATCTTTCACGTCCATGCTTGGTAGGGATTGATTCTAGGAAAATGATTGTTTATTTTTTTAAAAGCTCTGTTTGAAACCTGGCAAAACTAAGCAATTATTTCTCCAAAATACATAAGCATGTTCATTACTCTGCTATTGCATCTTTTGATATTAATATATGTTGTCCAAATTTCTACAGGAAATTATGTACAAGAAGCTACTCTATGCAATCAGTGAAGGCCAGGGATCCTTTGATTTATCATGAGTTTCTGTAACTAACCAACCTTACCCTGTATGTTAATAGATGGATCAGGGTGTATTGACTTTATTCTTGAGGCTCAGTTATTTTTTGGTTGGATGTGCTTTCCTCCTCGCATCTCGAATAATAGTCTCATTTTCCGTGCTCAGTGCAAATTGCAAGGTTGTGGAATTGTTCAGGTGAATTGACCTTTTTTCCCAATAAGGTTGTATCTCTGTTCTACTGTAATGATGAGATAAATCATATTTTCTCTGCTGCAGCACGTGAATAATTTGTTACTTTCCCCCCTTTAAGTGGTTGGATGGTTCTTCTCATATTCCCTTTTATTTTTGAAAATCTAATGAATTTCTCCCATAAATTGCAGTTGAATTGGGTCGCTGCATTTTCAAAATGTTGGGGAATTTACGGAGCTCTTATTTAATTTTACCTTTTAGAACTTGTAAATAGAATAGCAATGATGAAATTTTGATTTTCTTTTTTCTTTTTAAAAATTTTCATTATTCTGTTTGTAAGTCCAGTTATTGGCAATTAGCATGTATGAAGAAATGGTAAAGGAAAGAGAAATAATTTACAATATTATGCTTTATGATCTCCTTATACTATTACTTTTAGTTGTCATTTGAAGTTCTATTGTAAAATTGTCAACTCACATCACAAGGAGAAATCTCGCTGATGTTTCGTGGATGACTTGAAGCATTAGATTATTTATTTTCCTTTGTTTGCAGTTGTTTTACTTTTATGCATTAAACTAGAGTATCTTGTTTTAAAGATGACTTAGATCCGTTTGTTTCAATCTTATTTTGGAGATTTTTTTTTAATTAGTTTTAAAATAAGATGTTAAAAAATTGTTTAGTGTTTTTCTAAAAGATACAAGTAACATTTTTAAAAATAAATCTTAGTTGCTATACCTTTTTTCCAACATCATCACAAGTTATTTTTCTTTGAAAAATGGAATATTTTGTTTTAATGTTTTAGTTAGTTGTATCTTTTTATTTTAATAATGGCGGATTTATTTATACATTTTAGGTTTTATTTGAAGTTCAAAATATACGTAATACATGATATACTTGGTAAACGATTAAAGTTATTGTTAGGACTCAATCAAATCGTTTTAAATTGTCAAACTGATTTTAAAAGTGGAAAGCAGATCAAATAAAAAATAGAAGACTAAAAAGCTTAAAAAAATATATATTTTTATTGTAATTTGGTTTTGTAATTTATTCTAACTTTGAAAATTGAATTAAATCTAAATTGAAATAAACATTACACTATATTGATTTTTCTTTTACAAGTACATTTAGAATTACTTTATTTTAATCTAACTCACAATTCAGTTTGGATAATGGTAATGTCTGATTCTGTGTGCGTTAGACATTTTTAGTAATGGAAAATTCTAAATAGCATTGATAATGTATGAACTAATTGATTGTAAATGGTTTGTTATATTTTATAAAAAAATTTGCAATGTAATTATTATTAGTGTCTTTTTAAACTAATTTATTACTTATATTTAAAAAAAATCATTAAATTGATCTAAAATTGCAAAAGATTATTTTTTATTCGAAATCGTAGTT
>JAMLFT010009727.1:0-12467 GCA_026544285.1 Pachyrhizus erosus
CGTGTGCTCTTCCGATCTTAATTTAAAATTTTATTTTATTTTAATTTAAATAATGTATACGAATAATAAATAACAAACAAAACATAATTAATTATATTATTTGAATATACAATTTTAATTTATTATTTAATAATCATTATAATTGTAAATATTTAAAATTTGAAATAATCAAATTAATATTTTAATAATTATAAAAATAAAATGTTTATTCACACACACATGTATGGTTGGTTTGGGTTCAAGACCAAGTCTATAAGTCATCTATCTAAACCTAACAACCTATTTTCACAGGTTCAAGAAATTTTGATCCAAATCTTGATCAAAATAAATTTGCAATATCTAGCTTGTAACACAAATTTAAATTTAATTGACATGTCTAACATAATGGTGATATCATGCATAGTAGAAAATTCAAGCAAAAATTGGATTATGTTATTTTATTATTATATTATAAAGGTGAAAATGTATTTTTATCAATTTATTTAATTTTTCTTTCTTTGTTTTTCCATTAATTTAAACAAAGAAAAATGATTTATTTTTTTTCTTTCTCTTGATTTTACCAATCCATACAATACATTTTTTTTACGATAAAACATTTGTTAATATTCTTATAAATAAAAAGGTCTAAGTTTCATGATAAATCTAAACAATATATCTTTTTGGATTATGTTCATGGTGATTTTGGTTAAAGATTTTAGGATATAATTGATAAGAAGGTCATTGATAGTCTATATGATATTTCTTGAAGACCAAACCATTAAAGATATGTTTGACTAAATTAGAGAAACCTCCTAATTAGTTAAAATAAATTTTTATTTATGATAATAGTGAGTTTCTACTCCTAACTTTTTTCCTTGTAATCTTGTTTTTTTTTTTTTTGTATTTAGGCCTTGTTCTCAACCAAATAAAAAAGAAAAAAAGTCAAAATATATTATTCACAAATACATTGATGTTGAACTATAACTTTCTATCAAAGTCACTTACAACAAAAAAAATATCAATCCAAATATAAAAGATACATTCAAATGTGTTTGAATTTTATGTTAATTATCCAAAATCACCTATAGATCCTCAGTTGATAAGATTTGTAAGAGATTTTCTATTATAAAAATATCTTCCACACAAGTTTTATGTTGCTAATTAACAATTGAAAGTTATATAAAGCTTATATCATGTAAACAAAAAGACAATTGATATAAAGTCATGCAACAAGAAATAAAAATTTAACATGAAAATTACACATTGGAGTTGGTAAAGTTGTTTGAATACAAAAAAAATGTTAAATTACAAATTTTAAGGAGAATAAATTATTTGACACATGTAAAAGTGGGAGGAAAAAGACTAAAAATAACATTACCACTTAATTTGGACTAGAAAGTAAATAAAAGAAAAAAAAATAGAGAAAAAAAAATGTGAAAGATGAAAATAGGGATGAGTTTTAATGAAAAATTAGATTGATGAAATTAAAAGAATAAGAAAGAAAATGAATTCTTTTTATTTATCAAATGAATGAAAAAGTGAAAGAAAAATCATTGAATAAATTGATAAAAAAAATTAATTATGTTGTTGGTATCTAAATTTTTCTCAAAATTCAATTTTAGTCTTTAAATAAAAATTATAATTATTTTGGTTCTTATAATTTTTTATTAATAATTTTAATTTGTTTTCTTAATATTAACTAATATAACTAGTAACTTGTTATATTATAAGTAGTTTAACAAAGTTAGTATTCAACAATAAAGACAAATAATTGATATAGAAAAAATTTACAGAAATAAAAAATATTAAAAATTTTGTTTATGGACTAAAAATAAAATTTATAAAAAGAATAAAAAACTAAAAACATAATTTATTTTTAATCAAAATACATTTTTATCTCATGATATAATAAGAAAAGCTACCTAACCCAACTTTTGCTTGAATTTTGTGTTTTACACAATAACTCACCAGGAGAAAAATTGTTAGGTTGGTAATTTATTATTCTATCTCGTCTGAAATATTTTCATAGAAACCATGGTATAATAAGCAAGAAAAGCACACATTATAGGTAATAAGTTGTACAAAAAATATTAGAATCACAATGAAAGCACACTAAAATACTGGGAGGAGAAAAACATACATGCAACCAAGGATAAGTTTATAAATTAATAATTTTTAGCTCAACATTTCTTCAATTTCATAACTATTGGGAAAGGAAGATAAATTATGATGATTTTATAGAAATTTAATATTTTATTTTTTATTTTCATGTTTAATAAAATATAAAAAATTGTTTATTCCTTTCCTTTTTCTTTCTTTTATATTTTTTCCTTTTTATTTTACTCTAAACAAAACAATGCATAAAGAAAATTGTTAATAGAAATTTCATGACAAATAATATCTTTAAATATTTAAATCTTAACCGAGTCTAAGAAAATTTTTAACCGGAGAAGACTTTAATTGTTGATATTTAAGTACTATGAAAAGAAAAAAATATCATGGAATTCATTTCTACAGCCATAATATTGAGTTTGGAACACTCTTTTTTAATGTTTTAATGTTGATAAACCTTTCAAATACAATTTCTATAGTTTTTTAATTATGAAAATTAATTTGAATTATTTTAAAGGTAATTTTTTTTTCGTATAAGCTTAAGCGTTAAGACTTCAGAATTGATGTATCCTGAGATGCCAAGTTAATCGAAATGACCTTGTAGCAGACGATTCGACGAATACATTTAATCAACGATTAATTTAATATCTGAAAAGTACACCTTTGATTTCATCGTGTATGTCTGAAATTCAAAACCCTCAGACGGGGAATTCGTATTTGATTGGTCGGTCGTAGCAACGCTCATCCATCCACCCTTGAAACTGAAAGGAAGCAAAAATTCACATTCCCATCTACACAGCAGAGAGTTAAACTTGAGCAAAAAGGAGTTTTTGTTTGGTTTCTGGAATCTTTTACTTTGGTCATGGCCGCGTCGCCGTCGTCGTCCGCCGCGGCATCCACGAACATTATGCTGGCGATCTTTGAGAAGAAGACCAACAGCGTAGATCTGTATCGCCCCCTCCGCAACTATGTGACCTTCCATTACTCGGAGCGTGAGGCGCAGAACCTCGAAGATGATCTCCAAACCCTGAAGCAACTCCGCTCCGATGTGGAACGCCACTCCGATCCGTCCCTCCCGGCGCGCCGCGACCTCCTTCAAACCTACTTCAAATCTCTATGTCTTGTAGAGACGCGGTTCCCTATCTCCCCCGACCCTGACCACGTCAACGCCCTCACCTTCGTCTGGTTCGACGCCTTCAAGCCCAAGCAGAAGGCTTCGCAGCAGAACATCCACCTCGAGAAGGCCTCCGTGCTCTTCAATTTGGGTGCCGTCTACAGCCAGATTGGATTGTCGTATGATCGGAACACCGTCGACGGCCGCCGCCAGGCCTCGCACGCCTTCATCGCCGCTGCCGGCTCCTTCGCCTTCCTCCGCGACAACGCCTCCATGAAGGCTTCTGTCGGGAGTTCCACCACAGTCGATTTGTCCGTTGAGTGCGCCGGGATGCTGGAGAAGCTCATGCTCGCACAGGCGCAGGAGTGCGTCTTCGAGAACACCATTGCCAAAGGGAGCACTCCCGGTGTCTGTGCAAAGATCTCTAGGCAGGTCCGGTGCTAATTTGTTTTATGTTTTAACTTTTAACTTATAATTATTCTTTCAGGTTTCGTGCTTGAGTGATTATGGAGATGCTTGGTTACAATTTCGAGTCCCTTATTACATGTCTGCTCTCATTTTTGTTGATTTTGATGTTTGAACGGTTTTTCTTTATCCATGCCAATGAGTTTTGATGTATTAGTGGTATCTTTGTTAATGGAAGGAAGCTTTGGTATTCTTGCTTATGCTAATCATTAGTTCAATTTTTCGCACGGCAAAAAGGGGCATTAGGATGGTCTCAATTCTTGCCTATTTAGACAATTAGAAAAAAAATATCAAGACAATTATGAATTCCATTGAGTTTCCCTTACATGATCAAACAACCAAAAGTTCAACTATTTCAACTACATTAAATGATCTTTCAAATTGATCAAGACTATCCTGTTTATGGCCGCCTCTGTAGTGGGCCTATGATCCTTGGGCCCAATATAATGATTTCTAGAGGGCCCTCATTGAATAGGTGTGATCAATCGATTGATGCCACTGGGTTGTGGGTTTTGTGAGCTCGTATTGAGCTTTAGGACTCTTCAGTGTGTTTTCTAGTGTGAATAATTTTAATTATGTATTGTAAATATGAAATGTTTTATGCAAATGCTGCTAATTGTTTGAGGACTTTGATCACTGATTTGTTGATCTGGTGACACGTGTTTCGTTTTTTTGGGTGAGAACTGACTTGTAGTTGAAATGTTGTACTTGTAGGTTGGGATATATTATGAGGAAGCTTTAGCTGCACTGAATGTTGCGCCCTTGAGCCAGCATTTTGACAAGTCCTGGATAGTTCACGTGCAGTTGAAGGCGGCACTGTTCTATGCGGAAGCTTGTTATAGGTATGGGTTGGAGCTTCATGATAAAGAGGAGATAGCAGAGGAGATTGCACGACTGCGGAGTGCTATTAATGTGCTGACTGAGGCGAAGAAGAGCTCTAAGGGTGCTGCGGCACAAATTCTAGATGCAATTGGCAAGTTAGAGGCCAATATTAACCGGAACCTCGAAAGGGCTGTCAAGGAGAATGATAGGGTTTACCTCATGAGAGTTCCTTCGCCGAGTTCATTACCGCCTCTTCCAGCATTTTCTATGGTGAAGCCCATGGCAATGAATGAGGTATTGGATGCAAGCAAAGAGAAGATGTTTGCAAGTCTTGTTCCCGACAGCAGTGCAAAGGCCCTCTCCCGGTATACTGAAATGGTAGATGATGTTATAAGAACACAGGCTGAGAAGTTGCAGCAAGCTAGCGAGCTAACCCGAGTTAGGCTTAAGGAAATGGAGCTTCCAGATTCCATTCTTGCTTTGGAAGGAAATTTTACTCTACCAACAAATCTCAAAGAAGACGTGGAGGCTGTGCAGATCAGTGGGGGCCCGGCTGGTTTGGAAGCAGAGTTGCAGCAACTTAAGGACCTAAGGAGGGTGAATCAAGAGTTGCTGGTCCAGACTGAGGAGTTGTTGCAGAAGGAAGCAAGAGAAGACTCTCAATTTAGAAGTCAATTTGGCACAAAATGGACCAGGCCTCAATCAAGCACCTTGACCAAGAACTTGCAGGATAGGCTAAACAGGTTTGCAGGTAACTTGAAGCAAGCTGCTGAAAGTGATGGTAGGATTGAACGTTCAGTTAGAGAACATTCAGCACTTATGTCGATCCTTGATGCCCGTCCGGTAAATTGTTGTACTATTTGTTATGAGTTTTCTGATTCTCAGTGTCATAAAAACATTGTTATTGTTAATTCATTGAATCTCTGTTTTTTTTAATCAGATTGAATCTGCCCTTCCAAGCTTGGCAAGGCCAATTATGTCTTTTGATCAAAATGAAGATGCTATTGTGGGGTCTCTCAAGCAAAGCTTGGTATGCTGGTTTTGGTCTTGTTATTGTTATATTATGATTTCTGACTTCTGAGAAATAAAATCTATAACCATTTCTTGAGTCAAAATTTATGCAGCTGTTATTTAAGATTGTAACATTAGTTTAATGTACATTCAGAATATTTTAGTAAATATTTTAATTTTTTGACAGGATTTAATGTTAAATGCAGCTAAAATATTTCATTTACTGTGTTTATGATTCATGTTGAATTTTTGTTCTAACTAACACAGAGGCAATTAGAAACTCTAGGAGCTCAAAGGGCTGGACTTGAAGATATGCTTAAAGAGATGAAAAGAAAGGTATGCCTGATAAGCACAATTCACATAATTAGGTCTTTGTGTTCTTCTCATAGAAGCTAAATTTTTCTGTCTTTTTATCTGAAGACTTGCCTTTCCTTCAAATTATATGCATTGCCTGTGCTCAACATGCTGGTTTTCTAATGACATTCAATGATATTGAAGTAATATTGCAAAGTTCTCTCCTGTTGTTTGCATATAATATGTGTGCTTCTCCCCTTTCCGAATTCAACAATAAATGTCCTTTGTCCAGTATGCTTTCTTAGGGTAATTAGGGATTATGCATGTGCAACATCCTAAAGTATCCTAGACTAATCAGATTTGGCTCAGAGAACGTTAATGAATTTTAACTTCTGGTGAGACGATCCATGGTTGATATTACATACACGCATAACAGTTCATAGATATTTGTTAAAATGTCCCATGATTTCTTATCGATGGTTGAGATTCCTTATTTTTATCTCTAAAGTGAATCACTCACTTTAGTGGAGCTAAACTCAACCTGTTGTTTCCACTGCAATGCGAACTGCTCAAACTTAACTATTCACATCGCTGATGTGGGAGAAACCAACCTGGGGGATTTTAGTTCAGTATGTTTATATAAATATATATATTCTTTTTTCCATTTTTAATTGTAACTTCATGAGTTGCTCCAGTTCTTAATCCCAATAATGTCCTGCATGAGGATGATGAGAGTCATTATAACTGATGAGTGTGTCATTATTTTCATTATGTTAATCTATATTAAAATTCTAAAGCATGGAATAGTTGAGTATATTAGTGAATTGTGATTGTGCTTTTACTTTTGTCAAAGTATTTTATTTGTTGGTGATCATATGAAGCATAACCTTATAAGGTTGATTTAAAGCTGCAAAAGGTATTAAAATGTAAACAAAAGAAATAGAAAAAAATTTCCTACTGTAAATGTATATTGACAGCATGAGTACCTGTACCTGTTATTAAACCGTAGATTTATGTGGAGTTTGGTTCTGTCTGGGAAGAAGCATTGTTTATTTGTGGATTGATTTTGTTTTTGTGGTGATATTGGGGAGCAACACGAGATTCAATGATAGTAAAACATATTTATGTGTTGACTATTGAGTGCAGAAGGAAAATATATTAATTGAAGTGTGTTGAAAGAGAGAAAAATAGATGCAAGAGATGCTGAAATCATGTGTATTGTCATGACTACATAACGGAGTCTGTTTTATATAAATGCAATTAATACAGATAAATATTGGAGATAATAGACCTATTTACATGATACGATATGTCTATTACATAGATCCTGATTAAATTGGGAAACAAATTATAAAATATAAAAGATGAACAAATCCTAAGAGATCATCTACGATACTCTAAAATAATTTAAGTTATAAAACTGATATCATCACTCATCAGATATTTGTCAGATTTTCTAACAAAGTGTATAATCATTTTGTGTATGTTAGAGAACTGAATATGATTTTAAGCTTGTGCCTCCGAATCTATGTTGCACGGAATAGATACTAGTATTTGAAATATATCATACATTTTTTTTTTTTAAATTAAGATGCAGGTATGCATTGTGTTAAAAAAATGATATTTATAAATGTAAAGAAATATAAAATTTATCCACTTGTGATCACTCCAACTGGAGTCCCTTGTATTCTCCCTTTTGTGCTCCCCTTTCCCCTCGTCCTTTTTGTCTGCCACACCGTACCCCTCTATGTCACATTTAGGTATCAGATATGCAAGATATTAATAATCAAATACACAACCAATTTTGGCATGTTTCTATGCATCATAGGTGTAAAGGATCTATTTTCCCTTTGGGTGATGTAATCAGTGCCTTGGTTACAAATCAATATATAGAAATTTTTTGTTGGAAATGATGTTTGGGGTGCATTGGAAATCATGATGGGAGTGCATCAGTGGCATTTTTTAATAAAAATATCCTCTTTTGATTTTTGGGCACTGTTCAGCATTAACCTTTCACTTTTTTATTCTTGCTTATAGGTTACTTTATTCATAAATTCTTTCTTTCTTCTTAAACTAAATAATTCAAATATGGAGTTTTTATATCTAATGATTAATGTGAAATTGCCCTCCCTCCATTCTTATTAGTGGTCTATAATTTGAATTCACAATTCCCTACATATGTGATGTGAAAAAGTGCTGAACTGTAATTAAGAATGATAAACAGAAGTATATGACATTTTTCTGTTTTGAATTTGTATTTCTAATTCTATTAACTTATTATGCAAGATGAATTAGTGGTTTGGGTTTGTTTTCTTCATTTAGGTTTCTGATGTTGTGATATGAAGAATTGCTGGGAATGTTTCCTCTTCTGTAGTTTACCATTCATGAATCTATTTCACATATTATTTTGCTTATATTTGTATAAATTTCTTCAGGATGATATATTACCAAAGTTGATGACATCTACTGGTTCTTATGATGATCTCTTCAAGAAGGAGATAGCAAAATATGACCATATTTGTGAAGAAATAGCTCAAAATATCGAGGCACAAGAGCAATTGTTGCTGCAGATCCAGGTATTCATCTCTGTATGCCTGTAACCCATTAAAGGAGAACTAATGCCAAAAGAAAATAAATATTCTTCACTATCATGTAGAATGATTTTGCATTTTTTGGGACTATCTTTTCCCATGCAATGGCTATTCACAAGAGACTATACTTTAGATTCTTGATTAGCTGTGCGAACTAATTCTCAAGTAACTACTTTAGCAGCAAATACAAACTAACTTATATATATTTCATGCTTCTTAAGATGGTGGACCTTGCATTTGAAGGCAAAAAATGGCATATTATCTGCCTTTATGCCTATTCACTATAGAAACAAGGGCATGAGGAATATCCCTTTGTAGAGTATTGATGGTTGAATATTTCCTTTCTAGGTGATTGTATTTGCTTCTAATAGACGGTGGAAGAAGTGATAAATTTTAATGATGTGATTCTGATAATTGTTTCCCATTGTTCACAGGCTCAAAATGATGAGTTCTCTGTCATCTTCAATCTTGAAGATTACAAAGGTAGGCAACATTTGGTTGTTTTCTAGATTGAATCTGTTTTTTATAACTTACCTTCATGTTCACAAGGTTTAGTCTGTTTTCAGGTTATGTTTAATACTGTACATAAACTTTTATGACTAACCAGTAAAAGAAAATTTTCTTAATTGTTGCATTAATGTACATAAAATTTCAGTTTTTGATTTTTTATTTTTTCCATTCGTATCGTGCAGAATGCTCCAATTTGAGTGCACTTTTCCTGTATCATAGTTTATCTTCTGATGGTTTCTTGTATTTATTTCAGCTTCACGTGAAAAAGCCTACAAGCAGATTGAAGCTGCCATGGCAAAATTTAGAGAAATAAAGGACAACATCAATGAAGGGTTAAAATTCTATGTTACTCTGCAGGTAAGAACTTATCA
Organism: Pachyrhizus erosus; assembly: GCA_026544285.1. Taxonomy (NCBI): domain Eukaryota; kingdom Viridiplantae; phylum Streptophyta; class Magnoliopsida; order Fabales; family Fabaceae; genus Pachyrhizus; species Pachyrhizus erosus. The sequence continues at coordinate 9,270 of JAMLFT010009727.1, forward strand.
ACTATATATGGTTTTAATGCTATTCTGTAAAAACTTGCCGATTTATTAATTGATTGTACGTTATCATCATTTTAATTTAAATTGCTCCTGAGTCCTGATGTTTTTTGAATAATGTGGTTGGACGATTCTGTTTAAAATAAATATCATCATGCAATAATATGTAATTTCTTTTTTTAATAGGATGCAATCACAAATGTAAAGCAGCAGAGCAACGACTTTGTTATGACAAGGAACATCCAGTGCAGGGAAATGATTGAAGATGTTCAGAGACAAGTGGCTGGTCTGAGTTTCCAGGACAACAAAACCACAGGTGCTTTTAACAGCAACTATCCTTCAGTGGGAAGCCAAAATCCGAGATCCACTACACAAACAGATCCTCCTCGACCCCAAACACCTTATTATCAGCCAGTTGAGCAGCCACCAGTTCCTCCCTATGGCCATCATCCCCCTCCCCCATATGGTGGTCCTGCACATCATCAGCCTCCACCTCCGTACCACATTCCACCATCATCAACTGCTCCATACCCACCCCCTCAGGTCCATCAGCAGCCACCGGCAAACCATGAGTATGGTCAACCTGCATATCCTGGATGGCGTGGTCCATACTACAATGCACAAGCACAGCAACCTGGTTCTGTTCCTCGGCCTCCTTATACCATTCCATCTCCATACCCGCCGCCTCACCAAAGTGGCTACTATAAGCAGCAATAGTGTTCGTCCATACATCTTGTAGGATAAAGATAATATTCTTTCTGATGTCATTACCTCTTGAATAAATGAGATTCGGCCCTTTATCTTAAAGCCTTTGCACAGCGTGAATCTTTCGTTTTGTTTTTTTATGGCTTGTGTTGGTTTGCATCATCATTGGATTGTGCATAGTTAAGCTTATACAATGTTGTACGTATAGTTTGTTTGACTTGTAAGGGGATTATTCTCCTATCTATAAAGGTCAGTCTAAAGAGGAAATATAAAGCATTACTAGTGCGTGTGTGCGCCACGTGATCCCATATTACTGTCAATTTATTGGCCGTGCCTAAATATGTTCATTGCTCCTTTGGACGAGTGTGAAACTTTTATAAACTCCGGCAGTTCAACGAAAGAAATTTTCTTGAGTTGAAGTTAATTTTGATGGATTTAAGTTTTAAAAATTAGATTCACTGTGCTACGAAGTATCAAGTTTTATAATCAATCTAAGACTGAAATTTGTAAGAATATCACAAGTTTTATATTATGGTGTTTTGATCAGGTCAGGTTAAAGAAATGACTTTATTAAAATTTCAGGTCAGATAAAGATTAATATACACCTGCGTATAGATATTCCTAATATGTATGATGGTTTTTTAGTTTTACTATGCCCCCTAAAAAACTGTCTTGCTTTATAATCGCAAGGAAATGGTGAAAATAATAAGAAGTGTTAAAATGAAATTGTTATTGAAATTTATTGAAATGAAAAAGTATTGAGAAAATCCTTTTATTTTCAAATGCAATTGGTCTACAAAAACTACGTTGGGTTTGTTATTTTATAAATACGGAAGGTTAGAAACTAAATTTCATAACAAGCCCAATCCACTGATTTAAGATAGTAACCTTAATTAGATTGCGTAAATTTATAATAACTTAATATATATTTTATTTTGTCCTTTTTCAATAATAATAATACTTGTAGAGTTTTACAACATGAAATTTGGATATTATACATTAGAGTATGGTTCAATTGGTATATCCAATCAATACAACAACATTCTTCTGTCTTCTCTTATACTTTGGACCTATACGATATGTGACTACATCAAGTTAGCATCACATGCCTTGATCCTCCAAACTCTGATAGATCCGAATCTTATAACTTATTAGTGTTATTGTTCTGTGCAGGTAACACATCCTACACACACTACTATTGTTCTTATGGTATATCCCAACCCTAAAATTTTTTATTTGAGAGTCACACGGAGACCTTATTAACAAACACACACACATGAGACTACTCCAGCTTCTGCATTTTCAATCACTTAGGATGTATGGTGAACCAGGTTTGGAGAAAAGTGAGAACTAAGGCCAGCGAAGCAGCTAAAAAGGCTAGTTTTGTAGCCTGTAGCTAACCACCTCCTCCATGTAGTTGAGTAATGCTTTTCGATTTGTTTCTTGACATCAATATATTTCTTGCTAAATGTCACGACACGAGTGTGGAATTTGCCACAGTACAATTTAGTTGGCAAATCATCACCCAGTTCCTTAATGAGGTTGGCCAGGTCTTTGTTGCTTCCTAGCAAATTTTGTAATACACCACTTAATCTAAGCTCTTTCACATCTTCAGCATTGTCAAATGATGAATCAATGAGAGAAAAGAATGAGCAACATTCATATTTACAATGAACATCTGGGCACATCTCATATGCTATGAGGTTCCGAAATAAATAAGGTGTAACATCGTTGAACATAAGTATTGGGAGCCTCAAATCTCCTCCAAGCCATTTTGAGAATAGAATATTACTCCATGCAAATTGGTTTCCGCTACAGGAATACGGCTTTACTTGAATCCCTGTTGTTTTCAAATCTCGTATGTTTTTGTAAGTATACCAACCAACATCACTGTGTTCATCATCACCTTCATATAGGTCTAAGATTGTATTTACCTCCTTCAGATTTGGTGGGCCAATCAATATTTAGCGATAATAATCAAGTATATGAATTGGTTTATGATTTTCATGTCGTTTGGAATCCACCCAAGACACAATAATTGAGAAACAAATAATCCAAGTCAGCTTCTTCCTTTGTGCTGAGTATTTCAAGCAATCTTTGAAAGTTGGTTCTCCAACGAGCACATATCTCGCAACAGTCGTTAGTTGATCAAGCTTAAGGTTTTTGCACATTAACTATATTAAAATTATAAATATTAACATAGATTAAAATAATGATCATTAAAACATTATTTTAGTAAAATAATAAAGTAATAAAATTTATTTTAATAAAGTAATACCAAATGTTGTAATGATTTAAGTTTTAAAACAAAGATTAATGTAGAATAATACTAATATAAATTATTAAAAAAGATTAATGAAGGTAAACGTTTGAAAACTTTCTTGGTTATTAATATCACAAATTGATTGACTTAAATTTTTAATTTTAAAAATCCCTTTATATGAAATTTGAGTTAAAAATAAAAAAAATTACACGTTAATTATTAATACAAATTAAAAT
>JAMLFT010009728.1:0-12466 GCA_026544285.1 Pachyrhizus erosus
TTTACTAAAGTTTTTATATAATTTTTTTAGTAGAAATGTGTTAACAAATTTAATTATATTATTAATATATTTTAAAATAATATTTAATTGTATCTTATTAATATATTTATACTAAAAAATAATAAAACTTATTTTAACAAATCTTTATGTGTGTTTGTGTGTGAGGTATATATATATGTTTTGATTCCTATTGCAGGTAGTTTTTGTCTCATTGTATTTTTCTTACCTGTAGCAATTTTCTTACCCAGAAAGTGCATGAAAGATAAAAAAGTCAAAACAGTAGAAATAGTCCCTGAAAGTTGAAATTTTAAAAAGCATGTATACAATTCACTAAATCGAAAAAAGTTATGTGTATGCGCGGTTCGGTCGTTCGGGTTTGTACCGATTGGCTTTGATTTAAACCGGTTGAGTGACATCAGACCTAAGTTGATAACAGACCCAATTTTATGAGTAAATCAAATCGGACAAGGGTTTGGTTCCCGCTTTAATCAATTTGATTGATTGATTCGGCTCGAGTTTAATAATACTCATTAAAATGCAAAAAATAAAATAAATAAATGTGTGTAAAATTAAAAATTATATTAAAATTATAATTTTTTAAAATCTAAAAACTAAAATTACAAAAAGAATTTTTAAAAAAAATATAGAAACTAAAATTAGAATCAAGAATTAAAAGGATCTAAAATTACAATTTAGCTTGATTTTATAAAAAATTTTAATCGAGAGAAATGTTGACAATATATTCTATAACATTTTTTTTCTTTCTTTTTTTGATGAATTACATTTTTATAACACATTCTAACATTAATTAACATTTATTAAAAACTACAGATGATAAATAAAACTCATTAAAAAAATGATGAGATACAAAAAATTTTAATTTTTAATAAATTCCAATAAATAATAGAATGTTCAAAAGAATGCATTAAATAGAAAATGTATTGTTGACATTTTTTTTTTAATCAATGATAAATATGCTACTGGCATTCTTTTTAGATCCTAAAGTGAGCAAACATTATGATCACATTTCACTAAACATAATGAAGTTAAATTGTGAATTGGTTAATAACAAAAAAAAAGTATTAATAACAAACTCCTTAACATATATCTTTTAACATTCTTTATGGTTGATTAAAATTTATTAAAAGTCATCAGTTTTAATATGTATTACTTCTAAATCGTGAAAAATAATAATTGAATAACAAATAAAACCTACTAAAATTAATTATTTTTAATAAATTTTAACTAATCATAAAGAATTAAAAAATATTACTAACATTTCTCTTATTTGTTATTAGTTTAAATTTATTTAAAACTACTAAATCATGTGTAGGCACTCTTAAGTAATAAGACCCATACAAATAAATAATTTAAAATAACTTTCAACCGTTTGAAATATTGTATTAAAAAATGTAATTTTAGAATATTCTAACAATAATTAGAAATAACAACTTAAAGTATACTAACCCATTTAGGTTGGCCAGCATGGGCCACCACATTTTCAATTTAGGCCAATTAAACTTTCCTGACTCGGTCTACCCTTTGGCAGGTCGCAGGCCAAACGAGCCAATTCATGGATCACTCATTTTTTAAAATATAAAAACAAAAAATATTAAAATAAATTAATTTTTATATAATAAGTTAATTAAATATTTATTAATCACTATAAACTAAAATAAAGAAATATGTGTTGTCATTTTGTACTTTAAAATAGCAAATATAATACCTAATGATACAAACAACTAAAAGTGTATCAATTATAACAATAAATTAGTACTAGAAATTTAATATAAAACTAAATATGCATAGAATATTAATCTTAAAATAAGCATTAACCACTCATATAGTATTAAATTTATTATTTATGATTTTATCATTTATAAAATTAAATAATAAAAATAAATAAGACTAAAATAAATTCAAGTTTAAAATTTCTCAACCTAATCCAACTCATTATATTATTTAGCCTAGCTCATCAAATTAGTTTCATTTTTACATTTCAAACAATAATATACTATATACATGTCTCTCTACTCTCTAGTATTAAGGATACTATACACTTATTGTATGTGACTAAATTAGCAAAAGTAACTAAAGTAATTGCAATAAAGCAGTATATCAATTAAAATTCTATTTTCACTGTAGGAAATCCACGATTACATGAGTTATTCACAGATATTGTGAAGAAAATCATCTTGTTCTTAGATAATTGTCTAATTAAATGGAATAAAAATGCATGCCTAGCTAGCTAGAGATAGTCCTACATATAATCTTTTATGTATGAATTAGTACACATTAAAATTAAACTTAAGTTTACCAACTGAATTTACAAAAACAACTCAAATCTTACTTCTATCAAATTTAATTTCAAAACAAAATTTTATTTTACAAACATACTTTTAAGGATTATCAAACTGATTTTTTCATAAACACATTTAACACTTAATAATAATTTTTCAACCGTTAATCAAACATGCTCGTAATTATCTCTGTAGATTCAAATGAGTGTGAGTATGTCTCCAAAACTTTAAATTTTTTTCAAGTAATTGTTTAAACTAGATGGCTACTATTCTAGCAAAATTTCATCTCTCTAGTAGTTGTTAACGAAACCCATTATTTTTGTTGCAATTAGAGATCACAAAAATTTTCGTACCCTTGAACACTTGCCCGAATTTGACCGGATACAGATATTATCCAACTTTTTAAAAATCTTTACACTAAATAATACAAACAAATTAAATTCTTTAAAAACTTAATTATTATAAAATATTTATTCTGCTCCGGTGGAAAGTGGAAACAAACAGGTTTAATACGTGTTTAAGTTAAAAATGTTGTATACACGTTTCAATGTAAATCAAAAGAATAAAAACAAGAATACAGATCCTCTGATAAAATTATTTTTGACTCGAAAGTACTTCTCCACCTCCAAATTTAGCTTATCAACAAGGAAATAATCTTTAGAAAGGAAAGACACAGGGAAGTTTCGGCTATTTGTTGGCTATTGGAAAACAAACAAAAAGAATAAGGAGTACAAAGAATCCTCATGATTAAAATGTCAATTTCTTAACAAATAACATCTTCTAACCAGGCATGGTAGCCCGCAGCTTCTTATATCTAGGTCACATGTGCACTCCAAATTATTGGAACATGCGAATTTAAAATTTAAAAAAAAAAAAAAAAAAAAAAACACAGTCATGAAAAATCAAGATGTATTACAATGACTACCAGATCAAGATGCCTACATTAATGAACAGAAGGGTATGTTTTTATGGAGAGCATTTCTTTATAATTTATTTGGGCTATCTTATCCTATCCTCCACAGTGGCAAATGGCGATGGTAAGTGACTATGCTATGAAGAAGATTTTCAAGGTGCATTAAAAGTATGAATGGGGAAGCATGATCAAGGGTGTGGAACCTTCCGAGAATAAGCCAAGACCATGACAAAATCCTTTGCTGAGGACCCAATAGTTGCTGGAATTCTCTGTGACGTGGACGCCGTATCCAGCCACAACTCAACCAAATTATATAGCCGCAGGGTAGGGAGCACAGGTTGTCCCATGCATTTAATCTCAACCTACAAAATTAATTGACTCAAAAGTGAGGTAATCTATAAACAGGCAATTTCTGTACTAACTCGCCTTCCAAGGCTACTGCTATAAATTATACTTTTGTGCAGTGCAGTTAAAGTTGCGACAAATGCGAATTGCTTATTATCTCCGAATAATGCAAGCATGACAATTGACAAGAGATTCAGGACACTCAAATTGTTGATGCTTTGGTATAGCAGACAATAATAGCTTGGCCCGCACAGACACACGAGTTATAACTAAAAACAAATAATATGCTTCAAAGACAATAAAATCTTTCAGGCCCAGTTGATGTTTTTTGGATGTAATACAAACGGAGAGTTACCTCTGTTTCACTGGTCAAATCTAGCTTCTTCATTAGGTATTTTTGGATGAATGAAACTGGTACGCTACCATCCCTGTGGCAAACAGAAAAGACGTTATATCATTTTCTAGTTCAGTTAGATTTCTACATTTTAAGAAGCTTTAGCAGCAGCATAGATAGAGTGGAAATAGTTTCTCAAGCATGTTTCTGTTATGTAGTAGCTAGCTGAAACCATTTAAACTATACACACAAAGCCCATAGACATGGTAAAAATACATTACACAATCAATATATCTCGTGCACGGATATCCTTGTTCAAAGCCTTTTGATTCACACTTATGCTCGTGTCCATCACCAACACAGTTAATACATAATGCAAAATATCGTAAATTTCTTCATCGGGTAAATTTGGGTAAATGTAATGACTACAAGAATACTTTATTCTAAGAGTGAAAAAGAGGAGTAACATCTTTTTTAAAGGTTTGTAATTGGCAGAGTTTATATGAAATGTGAAATATAGATGGATAATATACACACAAATACAGATTCTTTCAATTCCCTGACTATGAGAAGCTGAAAAATGTCTCAAAATCAACACATTAGATAAAAGGAAATTAGTCTTGCCAATCATTTATCCACACTCATGGCAGGTCCTATTGAATTTCCATTTTTCATTTTTATTTTTCCCAAATTATGCTAGAATATCATATATATTTTTCTTCCTTTATCTGCACATGTTATTATGTAACCCACCACAGCGATAAGGACAGTTCAGCTTGCAACGGAGTGAAGAAAGAAGAGGTTACTAAAAGTCTACATTAAGTAAATATAAGCAAGAGGGAGTTTCCCCGTCCCAACTCCCAAAACCTACCCAATTATGGCCTCCAATCAAAGTAAAAGTGAGGATGACTTGGAAAGGGTGAGATGTAGAAGATCTATGTATCTGAGTGATCTTAGGTAAACTCCAAAATCTAAATTGCTAACAGTAAGGTGAAATCCTCCTATTATGGAAGATGTGGAGACGACTAGATAGAGATAATTATCCATGTTTTAAACAATTTATCTTAAAATAAACAAAATGAGAGGTTCAACAACAATCTGTAAGGGTTTACATTTAGAGTTTGTTGGATGTGCTCTTTAAAAACAAAATTAAAAAGTACTTTTTTACATTTTTAAGCTTTGCTGATTATTATACAAGTGAATAAGATGTCAAGAAAATATTTTCCTTCATAAGAATTTCATAATGCTGAAGCATAATTTAATGGAAGGTCAAAATGATTGACTCCTTTTTTCTGTCATTCAATATGTTGCTTGAAAGTTGAAACTTACTATAGGGAGATAGGCTTAAATGAGATAAATATTCATGAATATTTGTAAGGAGATTCACATATATAGTAGTCAGTAAAATGAGTTATGCATTGCTCCAAGCGTGACATTCCTCTGTTAAAAGCATGCAATAAATCAAAGCTAAAGTACTAAACAGTGTCAATAAGGCAAATGGAGCCCATAGGAACTTACTTTATTCTCACATAACTTGCAGGAATTTGGGGCAAGGGAGCATCTCCTTCCCTGAAACATTATTTTAAAATTAGTACTAAAGAAGATATCCAGAAAAAGATGTGTAGAACATATTTAGTATGCAGAGGATTTCACGTTAAAAGTTATTTTGTTTCAAAGATTGATATCTCACTGGTTTTCAGAAGCCACTAAGGAGAACCAAATTGGACCAGTCCTTGAGAGTCTATTGCTGGCAGAATCCAGCACAGCTTGGGGTGATATGCCAGATTCTCCAGAAGCAGGCTCCTTTTTCTTGCGTATTCTGCGCAATTTATTTGGTTTTTCCATATCCGAAGACACAGGATAAGAGCTACTCTTTTCATCCTCAATTTTTGCCTTTCGTTTATTTTCCTTATTTTTTATTTTCAGAACTTGAGAATCACTCTCATTTACTTGAATGGTTTCTAATTTAGCATCAGACACTTGCACATTAGACTTGAAAGATTTACTCCTACTTGCGACCTCTACTAAACAATTCAAAGGTTTCCAAAGATCCAATTTTGCATCCCATGGTTCGGCACCATTCTCTGATCCTTTATTGGGTATGGATTGGCTGCCCTCACAAGGGGACATACTCTGCACCAGGAAAAAAAATTAATTAAGCATAACAATTTTAGTAAAAAATGCTACTATAATACAGGAAATCAAATGAAGTTAATGAACCATGATCAAGAATTAAAAAAAAAAATGAGATGGAACAATATACAACAAGCTCAAAAAGAAGAGCCAGATTGTCTCTCCTACTACCTGTCCAGAATTCTGAGCAAACTTATGTGAAGTGTCAGGTGAGCTTGAACTCTCAGGACGATCTTCCAGTAATTCTTCCTCTTTTTTAATGGGCTTTTCAACGGAAAAACTAGTAGACCGCATACCACTAGCCTTTCTTGTAGGTTTTGTTCTTCTTCCTGTCATGGTTGCCTGAGTAGATACCCTCGGAGTGCTGACCACCAAAGATGAAAGAGATCTCTCCTTTCTCCTAGCCGGTAATGGTACTGAAGTGACAACTTCAGGTGCCTTCACCTTTCTTCCCTTCAAGGGGAAAACTTTGGCCCTTACATCTTGCAAACTGTGGTCTGGTCTGGTAATCAGAAACCGGAGTCAGTAACTTAACGTGCAACAATTCAAAAGAGATTATCAATATCATCAGCTATGCAGCTTTGTTTGATTGTATTTTTTTTAAAAAGGTTAATGCATGCCTCATTACCAGCCAGATATACGAAATGGCAGTGTAGGTAATTCATTAAAAAAAAACAAGTTCATCTTTTTTATTAGTCTTCCTGATCTACTTCTTTTCAGATAGTTTAGATTACTCTCTTTTTTCCCTCTATTTAGAAAACTCAGTAATGCAATGATTATAACCCCTATTTTTTTTATCCAAGTTCAACACTATGTATTTTTAAAGTCTCACACTTTTTTTCTGTCCTTTTATGAACAATAATATCATCACTTGGAATAGAATCGTACAATTTCTTTTTGAAGATAAAGGAAATTAGTATTTTAAATATAAAAATTCTCAACTAAAACAGATGCTAACTCCCCACCTTATTGGTGTCAATTGTCTCACTCATTTTTCATCAATTAATTGTACACGGAAGGATAATTTTTACCCAATTCCTCCTTACTCTGTTTCCAACTATATCTTCAAATTTATTAAATGCCACCGGCTGACAGTAAACATAATTATAAAAAATTGCAATTTACTGTTACTTCAATTTTTTATTTCATTTGAATTAAAAACATTGCATTTATAACGCTATATATTATTAGACATATGGAATCTCCATAAGGAAAACTACTTAAATTAAATTACCAGCATTACTATATACAAATCATCAACTAAATTATTGAAAGATCTCAAACTGAGGATATTTTATTATTTCCCTATATACTATAGTTCACATGCATTTATTAATCTGACAAATTTCTCATGCAAGGAGTAGATCCTTCTTATGTTAGTTTTCACAAAGTAACAAAGTGGTATAACATTGTATTGATAGCACCATCAAACCATGAACATTCCTCATTCTTGCAGGCTGTTGCAACAGCATAATAGCAGCTAAGAAGAAGATCAGGTAACAGTATAGTCCATGACAGCTATTTGTTTCTTTTTGCCTCAGCCAGGAGGATGTTTCAACAGATTTTGAAATATCAACGGTACACAACAGCTTTATCGCACATGTCTCAACTCATCAACAACATTATTCATTTTTAAAGGAAAGCTTCCATCTTATAAAGCTATATCTCCATTTTAGCAACCTTGTAATTTGTAGCAATAATTAGGGTGTGTGGATTGCAAAAAGATAGACTCTTATTGCACAGCATACTACGTTAAAGCAAACACCTTTCATGCATATTCAACAACTTAAAGTATAACAGAGAGGCGTGTCATTTGTTTTTCTTTTTTAAAGGAATAAGTACAAGAGTATATATAAGGATAACTAGTAAATCGATTAAGGGCAGGGAGGGACTGACCTCAGTTTCTCGATTGGAACGCAACCTAAATCAATGTTGCATATTGGACAGCACTCTATCTCCTCTTCCGTAATTTTATCATAAATGCACTTCCTGCAAACTAAGTATAGTCCAGAAGAAAACAAAAATCTATTAGTTTAGGTGGCACACAACTGGTCTTGTACTAAAAGAAGAGCTTGCAAAGATATCAAATTAGACCAGCAATTAACTTTAGGACACATAACAAACAACAAGAGAAGTGTTATTCTACAAACGCAAGAACCAGCACAGTAATAATATGCACGCTTCCACGACAGTTTGTGTTGAGCAATGTGCATGCAGTAAGACGAGGATTGATGCTTCGTCTTAAGGTGTTTTACATTTTACTGAATAAACAGTGGTGGGTGTAGTCAAAAGTCCAAACACCTTTCCACCTAGGACATTAACGAAACAGCACAAGTGCACAACCCAACCTCTAAATACTAGGCCAATCAAAACCACAAAGTTTTGACCGGCAGCATTCACGTCCTGGACGGGTTTAGTTAGAGAGAGAACCAAAAAGAAAAAAAAAACTAAATAAAAAATAAAACTTTTACTAGATACGTCAAATTACGAAATACCCATATCTCTCTCCGGTTACGCAAAGTCCAGATGCTCCCCCATCTGGGCCAATAGTGAAGGAAGAAGCGAAGCGCACGCAGGAAAGAAATAATTTGAGAAATTTCACAGGGGAAAAAAGAAAGGAGGGCTCACACGTGTGAAGACATTCGGATATGGTTGTGGCTTCTCTGAACAACTTGTTGCAGAATGGGCAAGTCATGCATGCTGCAATCGTGTCCCTTCGCACTTTCACCACCTGATTCGACATGCTCTTCGACGCTGCTCCTTCCCCCGCACGCTCGCACGAACCACCCTCACACGCTCAGTCCCTGCATGCTATCATCGCGCCTGCACCTCCCAAATTTACGTCCATTACGTCGCAATCATCGCCTGCATTAAAACAGCGAACGCGAGGTGTGAAAAGGGTGGAACAGAAAACGAACAAGAGTGCGTGGAAAATGGGTGGACCTGTTGGTAATGGTAGGTATCATAGCAACAGCGATCGGTGGAGATGGATGAAAACGGGGGCGAATAAGGAATGGGTCGGTGAGATTTGTGAGGATTTGACGTGGGTTATGGCGGATTTGGATTTGGCAGAGGCACTTTGTGTTGTGTTGTGTTGTGGATGATCTGAATCGAGAGGACCTCTTCGAGCATGAACTGAAACCGAGTGTTTTGTGTTTGTGTTTTGTGTGTTACTCTCTTTCTTATGTCTCTCTCTTCTTCTTTTTTTTTTTTTTTTTTTTTTTACCTTGATTTTTCTTTTTGATCTTTGGGTGAATTTTATTTTATTTTATTTATTTTTTGCTTTTGAGAAATATGAACAATTCAAACGAAATATTTTAAGGACATATGTTCCACACTTGAACCAAGGACAGCTAGACGAAAAAAATAAACGACAGCTAGAGAAGTTAAGGGTTGTGATAACGTGCGCCGGGGTTACGATGCGCGCAATTGGGCCGCGTGTCATACGGGAGGGTCCATGATAGCGGAAGTGGATAGGGGTAAAGGTTATGTTGATAGGGCAATTGGCAGGGGAGGAATGTGAAGGTTCTTAACATTACAATTTCTCAATATCTTATTATTTTAACGTTTAAAATACAGATGGAGTGGGGTGTACGTAGTTTGAAGGTGTTGAATCCGTTGAGCCTTGTTTCTTAGAGAAGTCCCTTACAAGCTTAGCATGCTTTTATAGGTCTTATTCAAGGATTTGTTTAGAATGTACTAATGTCATTTACGTTGTGTTCGGTAGGAAAAGAAAAAAAAAATAGACGAGAAAAGAAAAAAAAAATTAAATAAATATTTAAGTAAAAATTAAAGTTGTTTGGTCGAAGAAATATAAAGTAAAATAATAAATAAAATTATTTGATAAATGAAAATAAAAATTAATATTAAATCAAAATATATTTATCAATATTATTATTATTATTAAATATTATTATTATTATTATTATTATTAATAATCAAATTATATAAATATAATTGATTGTGTGAAACATGTAATCTTAATGTCTTAATCTTAATATATATATATATATATATAGTCAGAAAGAATATTAAAAGATAGTTGAATAATGGGTGTGATTTTCTTAATCTTTTTGTAAATCTTTTCATAAAAAAAATATTTAAAAATGAATGAAAAATATTTTGTAAACAGACGTATAAATATGAAGGGTAAATTTAACACAAAAAAATGGTTTACATAATTTGCTCAAACTGTACATTTAATATTTTATTAACATGAAAGATTTTATTAAACAAAAACTTGTTTACATATGAGTAATAAATCTATCATTATTAACTATACTAATATGTTCTAAGTCACTCATGTCTTTTTAACCTAAGTATTCTTTAATGTCACTTTTAACTAAACATTTAATCACAATTAAGTAAACCTAAGTATTGTTTTAGTATTCTTTTATATTAAATCACGTGACTTTCTGAAATCTATATGAATAACTCATTACATGGGGATATAAAAGTTTTGGCACAAAATACAAATTAACAAAGTTAAATATATGAAATGATTACAAATAATATTTCAATAATAGATATACAAGATTCAAGCATATAAAAACTTAAAATCAAATTCGTAAAAACTTCTACATGGATCTATGTGTGTGTAATTTCTCGAAGTCATCATACATTGGTATATATAGCATAGAGAAAAGATGTTTGTTATGTTCAATGTTCTTCTTTTTTTATTTTTATTTTGTTGTGCATTGAATGTATGACTTTATTTTATGCACTTATTACGTTCAATTTATATAGAGAATAGTAAAAACTCATTTTTTGTCTTTTAAACATTCATACTTTAGTATTTATCTTAATGATAAACGTTAAAGGTTGATGGTCTTTAATTTGAAAGTTTATTTATCTTCATCATGTTTTTTATTTTTCGTAAAATATTCATTTGAATATTTACATTAAAACAACAACATAAATAAAAATAAAGATAAATAATTATAGCAATTATCTTAGGCATTCAAAATACAACGACTGATCAAACTTAAGTAAATGTGAAAGTATAAAAATAAGTTTTTTATTACTTAGGGTGTACTTTAAAAATGTATCTCTAAAATGTCTAGTTTTCGCAAAAGTTTATATGACGTATATTTATCAGAAAACTCAATTAAATATATCTAGCTTTTTAGCATTTAGAACATTTAACTTATTTCGCTCACATTTAAACTATATATTAAGAGATATAGTCTATTCTTAGATTTAAGATGTATTTTTGTTATCATACACATCAAATTATTAATACTTCTCATATTATATTATTTATTTATTATCATTAAAATCATATATTTGTATACAATATTAACATGTATAATTTTAAAGTTAAAATGAGATATTCTAAAAAAATTAGTTTGATGATTAACATACATTTCATATTATTTGTATGATTATTTTGTTATTTTATTTACGTATATAGAAAAAAATCACGATATCTATATTTAGATTTTTAAAAATTAAACATTCTCAATTCTATTAGAATTATTAACATAACTAAAATATTTATATTTTAGAATTTTCGTTTAGACTGATTAATATAATTTTATTATAAATTTATATATCAAATGTTAAATTTTATATATTAAATATTAAATTTATGTTTCCTTCAAATTTATATTTTTTAATACGGAATTTGATATATGAATTATTTTTGGAAATTGACAAACATAATTATAAATATTGAAAGATTTCCAATTCTATTGAAATTGCTAACATAATAAAAAAATAATTTTATAAATTTTGTTTAAAGTTATTAACATAATTTTATAAGAATTTTAAATATTAAATTTTAAAATTTTATTTTTTTATATTATTTAATATAATATTATTGCTAATCATTGATGTTAATATACAATATTAAGAAATATATAACAAATGATAAATAAAACAGTTATTATTATTTTTATCACTGAAATTTTTCATTAATTATTTGAAAAATAAAAGATTATATCTAGCATTTTTTTAATATGTCAATAAAAAATCACAAAAAATAAGCTAATTTGTTAACACAATATTATTATGTTATGAAATACATTTTTAAAAAACATGATTTTTAAATTTTCAATTACACTAATTGGGATAACTATCATGTTAGGTTTATTAGGCTAATTTATTAATTTAATATTATCATATTCATAAATTGGTAGGAATAATTTTAAATTTTTTTAAAATATATTTGTCAGTTAAAAAAGATAATTTTTTAATTATAATTTATAATTAAAAATTTATTTATATTAAAATAAAGATAATTTTATTATTTTTATTAAAAGTATTATAAAATATCAACAACATGAGTAATTTGGAAATTAAAATGACATATTGTAAAAAAATTAATAAAGATATAATGTATTTTATGATAAATTAAATTAATTTGATAATAAATATATACTCCATATTATTTATGTAATTATTTTATCATTTTATTTGTATATATAGGAAAATTTTGAC
>JAMLFT010009729.1:2297-12466 GCA_026544285.1 Pachyrhizus erosus
TTAGGATTAATTTTTAGTAATTAATTTCAAAAGGTTATTTTTTAATAATTAAAATAAATCAAAAAAATAAATAGTTATAACACACATAACTGGGTTGAATTTTCAAGATGTTACAAAGGGAATGACTTCAACCTCTAAGATTGTATCTAAATCTAAATATGAAAAGCCAAAATATGACAAAGTTGTAATAAGTGATAAATCTCGTCCTCTTAAATGTAGTTCAATTAAATGCTTTAAGTGTCTTAGTAATGGACATATTGCTTCCCAATATCCTAACAAAAGGACTATGATTGTGCTTGATAATGAAAGTATTGATTTTGAATTTTCCAAGACTTTTTGTGATACCTCTAGTGATGGATAGAGTGAATTTATTCACTCTCCAAAAGAGGGTGATTTGTTGACTATTAGGAGGATGATGGGTAGTGTGTGCCATGATTTTGATGATTCCCAAACGGAAAAACACTAGGTGTATGGTAGGTGGACATGCATATTTTTTTATTGTTGATGGTGATAGCTGCACTAATGTAGCTAGCATTAGACTTGTTGATAAGCTTGATTTGAGAGTGACACCACACCCTAAGTCATATAAACTTCAAAGGTTGAGTGAGAGGGAAGAGCTAGTAGTTGATTGACAAACTTTGTTTTCTTTTTTCATTGATTCCTATTGTGATGATGTGGTTTGTGATGTCGTTCCTATGGAGGTTGCACATATTTTGTTGGCCAGACCATGACAATATGATAGGAGTGTGACTTGTAATGGTGTTTCTAACATTTACTCTTTTGTGCATAAAGGTCATAAAGTAGTTTTTAAGCTGTTATCACTAAAAGAAGTTAATGCAAATGAAGAAAAGATGAAAAAAAGATAGTGAAAGGTTAAAGTGAGAACACATATCCTAGAAAGTAAGAAAAATAAAAACAACTAAACCAATATAATAGCTTAGTGGTTTATCATTACACAAGTGACTTTAAGACATTGGTGCAATCCTAGCAGGTGCCAATTTTGCATTTTTGTTAAAAACAGGTTCAAATGTTGGCATACATCAGCTTCAACAGGAGGCCTTGGGCTACGCACACACGTTTTTATTGGCCCTATGCAAGTAGTTTCAATAGTTCCAAGACGCATTGGGCCGCACAAGCATAGGTACAATAATAATTCGAAATATAATCTGGCTCGATCGTATAATGGTGTATTACATTATTTGTTAAAAATTTAATTGAATTAATACTTAAAATTTAAACTATAAACATCAATGAATTTATTTAATTAAGTTTTAAAATTTTTTCTGCTTATTCTCACTTGATTAGTGATGCAAATAAGTTATTAATAAATACAACTAAAATAAAAGGTATCATAAGCATAATGATAACTACCTAATGAACTTTAAGGTATTTACTTTGGTAATAGGACACTGTCAAAGAATTTACATAATTTTTAGGAAAATTTGAATATTGAACTATTGTGTGAAGTTGATATTCAAGAGAACAAACCTAAAATGTAGGAGTAGTCAAATATGAGATACTTCGTTCTTTTCTTTTCAATTCTTTTGGATTGAATTTGTAGAATTTGAAGACTAATTTATAAGTTTAACTAACTTTCACAATTAACAATTAATCACTAATTACTAATTATGACAACTTTAACTTCAATATTTATGAGATAATTATCCTTAATTACTTGTTAACTTATGCACTTATCGAATTAAATTACAAAAATCCAGTTTATATACATTTACTTTCCTTACACATGCACCACTTTCACGTTCACAAGACTAATGCAACAACCTACTACCATAATTGGTGATCCAACAACTGTTTTCAAGCCAAACGAAAGTTTACAAACTAGATAAACGAAATAGACGTTTCCTTTTAAAAAAAAATGCTAGTAACTTTATTTTTCTTAATTTCATTTAAAAAATTTTAATTTTAGTTTTCTGATTCCAATAAGGTAAAAACTAGAGCTAGTCTCATACTTGAAAAATTAAAAGTTTAATTGTTCATTTGGTACCCATAATTAAAAAATATATTTTTTAATTAATATAATTTAAAATATTTTTATTTTATTCCAACATATATTATTTTTAATTCTTTTTAATCTTTGCACATATTATTCTTTTAATTTTTACGATGACTATTAAAAAAGATTAAAATAATAAAAATTAAAATGATTGACCTAAATATAAAATTGATCTGTAAAAAATAAGTTTTTTTTTATTTTAATCTTTAAAAAATGATTTTAGTTTTTTTAAAGAGATTTTTTGTTTTAATTTTACATGTTGTTAACTTTTTTTATCTATTAAATAACTTATTATATTATTAAGAAGTTTAACATAATAATTATATTATTTTGACATTATTTAATATTATTATTTGATAATAAATATTAAAATTAAAAATAATCTTTAAAAACCTAAGGGTGGTTAATTATCATTAAAGCTAGATAAACCAAGTAGAAAGTTCTTCACTTAATAGCACAACATACGTAATTAAGCAAGAAAACCTTAAACAGCAACAGCTAGTAACAAAAACCCATGCTAAACCACATTCCCATAAAACCCCACATGATCATTATCATTATCATCATGATTCATTCACTTATTTGCTACTCTTGATGGGGATTGGATCAGCCTTAACAGGAAAATTATGAATCTCATCCGTCCACGGACTGACAAGGGACCCTGGCTCAATCGTGTTCAGCGCGAGCCACACAGCGGTGTTGCACTTGAACCCAGACCCAAACGCCATTTGCCACACCCTATCCCCCTTCTTGATCCTCCCCTTGGCCTCACAATAAGCCAACTCATACCACACGGAGCTAGAAGAAGTGTTCCCAAACCTATAAAGCGTCATTCTAGAAGGCTCCATGTGCCAGTCCTCAAGCTCCAGACTCTTCTGCATGCGGTCCAACACGGCCCTCCCTCCGGTGTGGATGCAGAAGTGCTGGAAGGCCAGCTTGAAGTTGGGGATGTAGGACTCAATCTTGGTCTTCAGCACCTTCCTCTCGATTAGGTTTACGAGAAATTTGAGTTTTTCTGAAATAGGGAGTACGACTGGGCCTAGGGATGTGATGTGGACCTTTAGGGCGTCGCGAGCGACGTTCATGAGCTCCTTGGAGAGGGAGACGCCGACCTTCTTCTCGTCGTCTTCCTCTTGGAAGACGCATTTGTAGCTGTTGTCATCGGCGCCGACGTGGGTCCGGAGCGTGTGGACGAGCTCGTACTTGGAGCGGTGGCGGTCGGAGAGGTGGCTTGAGAGGAGGGCTGCTGAACCGCCCATGCGGAAGAGGCAGTTCACGAGCAGCATGGAAGGGTTGTTGCCCCAGTACATGGATGATATCTCGTTCTCTGTACTCAGCACCAACGCGTACGAGTTTGGGTGTGCCTACAAAGGATAAATGATATGGATATTCAATGTTTAGAAAAAAAAACACACACACACATTTACACTCTAATTTCAAATTATACTTCCTTCCATATTTTTAATATAAGACAATCTATGCAGTGCTTAAAAGAAAGAGAGAGAAAATAAACAAATATAAGTATCATGTAGATTATGTGATGTAATAAAAGAATAGAAAAAAAATTATAAGTATTGATGAAGTATTTAATATTTAGATGTGTCTTAATAAATGACATTATAAAGATAGCTAAAGAAGAGATAAAAACATAAATGTGATAAATAATATGATGGAATAAAATAAAATAAAATAAATTAAAAGGTAAAATATTGATAATTATTTAATATCTAAAAATGTTCGAATATTATTATTCACCTAAAAATACAGTGGTAATAAATTTGTACGAAACAAATTTGGATGAAAGACCAACCTGGACCATTGGCAATTGCTAAATCGTACCAATCATTTCTGTGCGAATTAATTTCATAGGAAAAGACGTGGGTGTGTATAATTGGTATACAATAAAAGATAGAGAAAAGATCAATAAAGCAAAATTATTTAACACAAGATATTTTTTTGTCATCAAGTTAATTTTGTGAAATATTTATTTGTTTTATAAAAAATTATAGTCATTATATTGTAGCTTAGTGTATTGCAAAGAAATTATAGTCATTTAATTGTTCCTTATCAATTTTATACTGTTATAGTCATTCTATGGTAAAACAAAAATCAAGTTGATATTTTAACGGTACTATCTTTTCTCCTTATTACCTTTTATCCCACATTTCTTTCTTACTTCTCTTGGTATCTCTCTTAAAATAATATAAATTTTCATATAGCTTTGTTGTATAAAAGTAAGTTATTATTAACATATATTGATTATTTTTTTCTTTACTCTTTTCCACCTTATGTTTCTTTTCATTTGTCTCTTAATTTCTTTTTTTATTACATCAGTTATTACTTTATTTTCTTTTTCTTTCTATGTATCTCCTCCTATCTGACAATTCACTTCCAAAACCGATCGACATGACCCATTTTCCACAAAGTTAAGTGGGTCTATATATTCGTAAATGGTTGATCCAGACCACTCTATCTCATCGTACAACTATTCTTAAAAATAAATGGGTCTCCCTGCCTAAATGTCTGGTCCATACCACTCTATCATGGGACATGTACTCTCAACTTTTTATATTAATTTTTGCATCATGTGCGTAGCCCCACCCTTGACCCATGTAGGGTTAGTGACAAAATACTATAAAACTTTTATAAATATACTTTTCAAGTTACGCATAGAAATTTACTTTTGTAACTTTTTATTTACACCTTTTTTTTTTACATTAAAATCCTGTTTGTGTTTTGGTTCATGCGGTGCAAGTACACAAAAATGATTTGTTGGAGAGGAATCAGAAGTACTCAACAACGTGTTATGAATTTCTCACATTAAAAAAAGAGAGATGTAGTTAATAATATAGTTTTCTTTTGGTCACTAGTGAGAGATGTAGTTAATAATATAAGAGCTTAGTGACCGAATAATATAATTCAATTATAGATAATTATTTATATGATTTATAATTATTATAAAATTAATAAATTTATTATACATAATAAATTATAATTAAATGATTTTATAAAATTGTACATCATCACATAACTTTTTTTTTTTCCTCATAATATAATAGGAAAAAACTTTTGACCAAAAAATTGTGATAATTTGCAAACTGGGTCACGTGGGTATTAAATGTTCAGAGTACAAGTTTTTAAATGCTTTCGGGTGGATCAGGGGCTTTTATGGGGTGGGTAGCAGCACTTAGCATCAAGACTACAAACCTCATTTGTATTTTCTGATGGCAACTCCTAAGTACATCTTGTGCTAATAGCATGAGTTATATTTTTATTATAATAGAAAAAAAAACAGAGAGAAGAAAAGCATGGAAAATAGATTAATGGAAGAAAAATGAAGTAAATGAAAATCTCACAATTATCGTATCGTGGAAACGTGTGATATAAAACTATCTCAATATTTTGATGCCAAAGCACAAGTGCCACGGAGGAAACTGTTTGTATAGTTTATTATTATATAAAAATATAAAAATCATTTCTTATAATAATAGAATTAATAAATATACATATATATTTATTTTTTCTTTTTTTATCACATTAATTATTTCATTTATTACTCTTTCTCTCACTTTTATCTTTTTTATATGTATCTCTCACGTTATTCATTTCCATAAAAATAAGTGGGTCCTTGGTAGTTGATTCAGACTACTCTATCTCATCGTGTAGCTCTTAATACCGACTCATTATATTAAGTTTTATATCATGTGCGTAGCCCCATCCATGACCCTGCAGGTGTTACACATGAACACTTTATTCTATATTCGATACTCTTATTTTTTTTTTAAGTTTTTATATCTTATCACATGTCCTTGAATTTTGAAAAAATAAGTCAAGTTTAATTTTTATAAAATTTAATTTTCAGATAAAATTTTATTATATACAAATACAATGAAAAATAATCAAACATGTCATGAAATTAAATTAAAATTTTTAAAATATATTTAATATTTAAAAATACCTTTTCAACTATTAATCAAATATATCTTAAGACATTGGTGTGCATGCAACATTTTGAAGGAACAAATTATAGTGAAAGTATTACAAATGTTATATATATATACTTTTCAAGTTAGGCATGCATGGGGATTTGTGCTTGTAATTATTTATTTACACTTTTTCTTACATCAAAATCTGTTGGTTCATACAATGCGAGTACATATCAACAATTGGTTGCAGAGGGATTAGAAGGACACAACAACATGTTATGATTTTCTCTCATTAATGGGAGAAGAGAAGAACAGAAGAGAGATCAGAGATGTAGTTAATGGGCATGTGCAGTTAATGGACGTGTACTAACGTGTGAGACCAAGGTATGTAATTGACGGTGCAACACTGTTTTTTTTTTAATTTTATATGATTTATCATGCGAAAGGTGAGTTTCATGTATCTTGTACTGTGTTAGAGAATTTGGGACCGTTCGATATATTGGATAACTATGATTTGATAATGTCTCTCCAGCTGAGACATTGACACGTGTTTTAAACAAATGACATAGCAAGTTCGTTCTCGGCATTATTACCATTGTGCTCTCGTCCATTATTTTCTTAATCCTTTGCTCTAAATGTTGTCATTAGAGAAGATTTTGGTTTCTGATTTTTACTTCTTAGATTAGGAAAATTAATAATTCAGTTGAGTGTTTTTTGATAAATTTATTTATTGTTATTAATTAATTATTATACAATAGTAGTTACGTTACAGTGGAGGTTTAAAGAAAGAAAAGAAAACGAAAATCTAACTGCAGAAACAAAACTGAAAAATAATATAAAGAAAAAAATTGATATTATACATGGAAGATTTTTTTTTTATAAATTTCTTAAATCATAGTTATCAATATATCGAACGGTACTAAATTTTCTGACACCGTCCGAAATATATAAAATTTACCTGTCGTGCCGTGCATTACATGTCTTGGTGAAAAAAAGAAAATAAGAAAAAATGAGATGTAATTTTTTTTTTAAAATCTCACAATTGTCCTGACATGCAAATTGTTGAAATTAAAGTATATCAATCTTTTAAATGTACAGGTGACAGGCAGGTATTATAATAGAGTGATAATGTTTAGATATTCAGTATTTAATAATATTTTATTTTTTATTTTTTTGTTAGATTATATTATTAATCTGGTTAATTATTTATTCTTTCTTTTTATCTCTCTTAATATGTGTATATAAAAAAAATGTTCAAAAATCATTTCTCATTATGATATGATTTAGAACAGATGTATCAAATCCAAACTAACTGTGACAGCTTTACGTACAAATCTTTGAAGACAGACAATGTCGTTGAATATTTCAAGACAAGAAATATCATTTCTTGAATGTACACATATTTTTAGACGAAAGTGTTAAAAAGTTGAATGTCTTAAAATACGTGATTTGATAAAAGGAAACATAAAAAAATAGAGTAAATAGTAGACGGAATTACAGTGTAAATATTTTAACTATATCATTAATCACAAACTTTTATATATAATAAATTCATTCATTTTATAATTTTTAATTAATTAATAGTGTAAAATCTTATGTACTTAAAATATGCATAATCATTAAATTCAATATAAATAATATTATTGAAAATATTAAAATAATGTTTTGTAAACCTTCAATGCTAATTTGTATTTTGAGAGCAAAATTAAAAGAGTGATAAGTAATAAAATATGATATAAAAAAAAGGATCAATATCCATTTATATCAATAAAATATCCATATATTATTGTTGAATGTAATAATCCACACAATCTTTTATACACACTTTACTTGTTATCTATCTTCGTATGTGATTATTTATTATATTTTTCTCTCTTTTCTGTTCTCAATTATATAATATGTTTATGGTACAAAAAACATATTTCTTTTGACATGAACAATATACCTAATTTAAGACAGCAAAACAGATATTAAAACGCATAGAATTAACTAGCATGATGAGAAAGAACCTGTAAGAGTTGTTTGGCAAAGTCAACAGCAAGAACCCCAGCACTGCACCCCATGCCACTGAGGTTATAAGCCAAAATGTTCCCTCTCATCTTATACCTATTCACAATGGAGTCAGAGAGAGAGGGTGTGGGATTGAACAAGCAACAGTTCACCACAAGAATCCCTATGTCCTTGGCTTGAACCCCCGTTTTCTCCAAAAGCTCATCAACAGCTCCAAACAGCACCATGTCAGTTTCCTTCCTCGCCTCATCGAGTGTGAGATTTGGTGGAATCTTCAAAAGCCCCTCTGGGACATAGGTCCATGGTCCCAGACCAGACCTATCGAGAATCTTGTCCACAAGCTTGTAGTTCTCGTCAGAGAGAAACCCTACGCGTTTTGCTCTGTCCAACAAAGTTTCCTTGGAGCAAAGACACGCAATGCTTGGTTTGAAGCATGCAAAGTCCACCAGGTAAATTTTGTTGGGTCTGGTTGTTAGGAAGTGCCACGCTAGGGTTGCCACCATGCAGAATGCTATTATGATTGAAGGACGAGGCTTCAACTCAGGAAAGTAGAAACTAGCTGTGGTGATAAGAACTAAGAGCAACATGAAGAGAATGTTCATGCTGAAGTGCTTCATCATTGTGATTATTATGGTAAAACACTAAAACCCTCAACGCAAAAGGGTATGCTATTGAGTGAAATGTTTTGTAGTTGGGGTTATAGGGGATGGGAGAGAGTAAAAGATGGTAATATATAGAGAATAATTCATAGGGGTTGGGCTAGTGTTGTTATATTGGACGGTGTTTAACTGTTTGTGTTGGTAAAGAAAGTTAAGAGATCACGTGTGGGAGTTAGAAGTCATAATTATTAGTAATTGTTTTTGTCAGGAGTTAGCTTTGGTTTTAGTTTACAGTCGGTGAATTCCTTTCAAATAAAATAATAACAATTGATTTGATCAACTAATTAAAGAAGGGTTATAGATGGATACATGTACAAATAAGAGCGAGGCATAAGTGGCAAACTAGAAGAATAAAAAAGAGGAGGAACCAGTTTATTATGAAAAGATTTTAAAGTATGTATAAAAATTATATCATTTTAAAACTGAAAATTCAAATTTGTTATATAGAAAGTTAATTGAGATTATTATATCATTCTTGTTCGTAGTGAATACCATTGCTGTTATATTGTCATGCATCTAGATTGCATGAATAATAAAATCATACGTAATTTATTGAAATTAAATGCATTAAGTCAGAGAACAGTGGGTATATTACGTAAATTGATTTTTTTTTTTAACTTAGTCAAACTGAAATTTGCATGTCATTTACACTGCTAATATTTTACTTTTGTCGACGCTATGTTCTATCGTCTCGATTGAACCAATTTTGTGATTTTTTTTTTTCAATTCAATTATTTATAAGAAAAATGGGGAAGGACATAATAAAGATTAATTGTTATTAAATTTAATTAAATTATATGCAAATAATCCTATTTGAATGATTTCGTTGTGCTTAATACAATTGGTTATTTAAGAATATATATAGTTAATCATTTAGCAAGTCATGTATAATATTTATTAGTATCTTTTTTGTCAAGCACCTATCAGTTATATTAAGTATTCGTTAAAAATGTTAGATAGATAGATTGATTTTACAATATTATATTAATTTGATAAAGTGAAAAAATAATTTAAAAATATATAAAATAAAAAATAATTAAACTATAAATAAGATAAATAAATCAAATTTAAACTTTAATTTTTTTTTAATAAGTCAAACTTAAATTTTTAATTATATCAATTTAACCAAATAAATTAAACTTGAATTATTTCTTTTTACGAATCAAATTTAAATTTTTAATACTCGATTCAGCTCACCTAATTTAGCGTGATAGAATATAAACTTGATAGAATATAAGCTGCTTTACGTTTTACTATGAACACTCTCCTTTTCCTTTAATATATCATTTACTATGTTAACACAGCCTTCAACTTACGACAGCATGTTACTGAGTCCATAAAATTGATTGCTATTTGTCTGAATCTATATTTAATTAATGTGATTACTGTCTTAGGGAAAATAAATAAAATTAATAAATAAAGTTAAAATTTTATTTGTGAGGTAGATGTAGAGCAATTATTAAAGTACTTTTTTTGTTTTATTATAATTATTGTATAAAAAATTATTTCAAAATAATTATCATTTTAATTTTTTAATACAGTGTTAATTATTATTTCTAT
>JAMLFT010009730.1:0-12465 GCA_026544285.1 Pachyrhizus erosus
AATTTTTTCATTGGATGCTCAAAATAAAAATAGATTTTTTTAGCATTATTTGAAATTTAAAAATTATAATAATATTTGAAAGTTTAAATAAAACATACTAAATATAATAGTTTAAAAATATTTTTTACTTAAAATTTAAGTAAAAAATAACTAAAATTTATTTTTTATATATATAAGTATAAAAATATAAAAAATTTAAATTATGTATTTTATTTTAAAAACAACTAAATTGTAATATAGTATCCGAATCAATTTAAATATAGCCTTTAATTATAATTATATGTATATAATTTTATACTGAAATTATTATCATAACGAGTAAAAAACACTAATAAAAAATAAATAAAATTTGAATGAAAACTTAATTTATATGAAAACATAGAAATAAATACATAAATAATTTTTAATATTTATTATATTATCATGTAATATTTACTAATAAAATTGTTATCATATAATTAAATCTTGATTGATTATGTTAAAAAATTAAATTTTTTGATGAGAATATACTATAAAATATATTCACATTGAAAGTAAAATGAATACAATAATAAATTATGGAAAAGTACACAAATTAAATAAAGTATACTTCTTTTAATAACTTGATAATAATGTGTTTTAATACAAAAGTTTATTTTTAGATTTTTATTTATTTAATTATTTTTAAAAAAATATTAATATGAAAAAGAATATCTAAATTTATGAAAAATATAAATCTATTTTTGATTATTTTATTATAAATTTAATTAATTAGATAAAAAAATTAAATTAATTAATAATAAAATCTTAAATTAATTATTAGTTGATTATGAAGACACAAAATAATACTAAATGAATAAATATAAAATAAAATATCATCAATATATTTGCTTTTATATAATTTTTTTTACAATAATTATATAATATATATAAAGAATTTTTCTTTACACTGTCAAAAATACCTAAATATATGTTTATATTTAGAAATATTTATTATGTTTTATCTCTTTAAACTTATGCATTTATCAGACATAATTTTTTTCTTTCACTTCATCCAATATCATTTTTTTTAATATTTTTAATATTTAAATCATAATTTAAAATAAATTTATGTATAAAAATAATTCAATTTAAAACATAAATAACTGTTACAATAGAATAATAAATAAAAAACTTTAAATATAGAATTTTCATTTATTTATAAAAATAATAAATGGGACTATCCTAAATTGATCATCAATATATTATTTCTTAAAATAAAGTAACATTTTATATTTTATTTCATCTTGATTATTTCCATTTCAAGGTGAATTATTTTAAAAAAACATATTCAATTATTTCTATAAATTATTATTTTATATTTAAAATAATCATCAATTTATTATTTGCATAAATCAATCAAATTTTCATATTTAATTTGATGTGATATTTTATTATGATTTCTTTCTAAAAATAATTTTCATATTCAGTTATTTAAGTAAATAAATGTCATATCAAATTATTTTCTCAAATTATTACTTTATTTAAATTTTCTAAAAATATTTTTGTATTAAAATAAATTTTTTTAAAATTATATTATATTCTATTATGATTATTATTTTCATAAATAAAATCCATTTAAAATTAATTTTGCAAATAAAGTAATATCAAATCATTGAATTGTTAAATAAATGTCATATTAAATTCAAATTCTAAGGAGCTTCAATTTTAACTTCTTTATAGTAAACTTTGAGTTACACAATTATCATGTACATAATTAGCATTTAAAATTAAATCTTTTTCTTCACTAAAAAATTAATGTTAGGAATAGGAGTCATGTTATCATTCAATTTTTTCTATATATATTATAAAAAAATTATATAAACCTTTAAAGAATATTAGTATTGATAAAATACAATAAAAAATTAAACTCGATAAAGATAAAATATATACTACGGAAGTCTCTTTCAATTGTCACGAATATGAATTTATATTATTGTTTTTCACTTGAACAAAATTTTGTTTAAAAAAACAATTAAATTTAGGATGATAACGTTATATTCACTTATTTGTAAAAAAATTAAAATCAAACCAAATGTTTTACAATTTTTATTTTTTGCTAGTATTATAAACAAAACATCCAATATATAAATTCAATCATATTTATTATCAATACTAATTTCAATTATCTATATCAAAACATTATGCAGAACCAATATAAAAGCAAGACATAATTTATATTAGTACAGTTATATGATCATAATAAAAACATTAAATTCTCATCAAACGAAGAAGAAAAAATAGTATATATAATGATCTTGTATAGTTTTAATATCATTAAAGATAGTAATTACCTCAATTAAAAATTAGGTTTGTTTATCAAAGTAACAAATCAAACAAATTGAAGTTAATAAATAAAATGAAATAAAGAGAGACATTTTTTTTTTTGTAAATTCTAACGAAGATTTAGATTTAGAAAAAATATATACAAATTTAAATTAAGGAGAAAAACATGAGAATAAAATGTCTGATAAACAGACATTAAAAAACTTTTTAGAGGAGAGATCTGGATAGAAGAAAGATAATAGAAAGTAGACAAAAACAATTTAATATTTATATAAAGGAAGAAAGAAAAAAATAAAGAATTTTACAAGAAGTATGCTTAAATAAAGAGATTTTTTTAAAATAATACATATCTATGTGAATAATTAATATGTTTATCACGTACAATGTTTTTTTTTAATAATTATGAGAAATGTCAAGGTCATGAATTTTTTTACAACTTTTTTCTCGAACAACAATTTTTTATATATTAATAGATTAATAAATGTATACTACAAGAAATCCACGTCAGATATCGCCCAATTATGATTTGTTAATAATATATTATTATTACTCCAAAAAATTATTATTATTATTTTATTAATTAATGATCCATCCGTCCTTCTGACTATTTGTTTTATTTTATTTATTAATTGAAAAAACTTATCGTATTTATTAATGCAGTCAGTGGATTTGTTAAACACGGTATCAAAATCATGGTAATAAGGGATTCGGGGAAATCGAACCTTTGTGCTACTGGGAATCTAACAATTTTGCGAATCCAATTTTGGGAACCCAAACAATTAGCATATTCAAATTAATTGCCCTATAAGTATTTCTTTTCTTGTGTGGATAAAATTGGAATGGTAACCCTGAATAAAAAATTTTAAAAAAAAAAATTACTCATGTTCTTATCTACATGGATGACAGCTTCAACATCTCTAACATTATCCAATAAGTACTTATTTACTAATACGAAAATCCAATACTCACATTTTAGTTAGCTTCAACGTC
This sequence comes from Pachyrhizus erosus, assembly GCA_026544285.1. NCBI lineage: Eukaryota > Viridiplantae > Streptophyta > Magnoliopsida > Fabales > Fabaceae > Pachyrhizus > Pachyrhizus erosus. The sequence continues at coordinate 3,295 of JAMLFT010009730.1, forward strand.
ACTTCCAATTAAATATTTGACAAATTAACAAAACATCAATGTTATTATATATATATTAATATTAATTGTAAAACATAGAGAACACACAATAAAATAGGTTAAATTTGTTTCTTGAAAAAACTTTGTTGTAAAGACATGGAAAACAAAACTTTATAGTTTTGTTTGTTAAACTAAACTAAAAAAACGCTTTAAAAAAATAAAGACAGATAATGCTAAAAACATTATTTTTAGATAAAATATTTGAAAATTTCTTGTCAGACAAAATACAATTAACACATTAGTTAACACAAGTAAATAAAAAGAGAATAAAAATATTTTATATTAATGCATTTTTATTATTAAAACTGCGTTAAATTTTAATATACCGCTATGTTTAATTGTAATTCATCAAATTATAAGTATTATTTTTTACTCACCTTGAATGTATTTTATAATAATTTCTTTAAGCTATAGCTCTGAAGTATTATTTTCATAAATCACTATTGGTTATAACATAATTTTTAAAGGTTGTATTTTCTTTCACAGACACAAGACTCAAATATAACATGTGATGCAAATAAATATACAACAAAAGCTCACCAAATTTACTCTCAAAATATACAAATATTTTAAGAACTTTAGAAAAACTACAAAGATTTACTATAATGAAAATTACACTAATAAAACTTAAAAAATGTTATCTGAGATGAAATCTTTGAAACATTTTCTATTTATAAGTTTTATAAAAAAAAGGACTATTGTAAGCAAGCAATCTTCTTACATATTGGTGAGTTTTTCAATATGTAATTACTTTTTTTTTTTTAACAAATTTTATGAAAAATATTTATAACATTCTTTACACACAGAATTAAAATATCATTATAATAATTATACAATATTATTATGAGTAACATGCCTTTGATTTAATGTTTGTTAGAAAATATAAGACTTAACAAAATTAGTGTCTTTTGATGTTTACAAATGTATATAAAAATTTATAATTTATTTTACATAATCAAAACTTTAAAGAATCTTAATTTATGTTATAATTTAATGTTGGTAAAAGTAAATTAAATTCTCCTTCCCTAACATATATTAATATTATATTGTCTTTCATTCTTAAGTTAAAAATTAGACTTATCTTCCTGATAGATTTAAATTATTCATTTTTTTTTAAACTTCTATTAGAAAAATATTATTGACATTAGCAGTCATTGATAGATGGAAATATATACCGTAACGATTATAAATATTTTTCATGAATAGTGATAGTTAGAGTTGGATTGTGCAGTAGAGAAATGAAAAATAGATGTTGGGCCCAAAAGGTCCGAAATGGAGGCCCAAAGGTAGGAGGAAGTAAGGAAGCCCAAGGAGCGAGTGAGTGAAAGTAGAATGAACGGTGTTAAAAACTGAAATGGAGCAACGATATTATTATCCATTTATTCTTTGGTTCTACAACTGCTCAGATCCCACAGATCTGCATCTGCTTTCTGTGCTGTTGTGTGTTCTGCTTTGATAAATTGTTCTGTTTTCGCGTGTGATTGAGAATTGGCAAAAATCAGATCAGATCCGATAGTGGAGAGAGAGAGAGAGAGAGAGAAATGGAGAAGTCGTGCACTCTGGTTGTCCACTTCGACAAGGGCACGCCGGCGCTGGCGAATGAGATCAAGGAGGCGTTGGAGGGAAACGACGTCGCAGCGAAGATCGAGGCTCTGAAGAAGGCTATCATGCTACTCTTGAACGGGGAGAGCATTCCGCAACTCTTCATCACGATCATCCGCTACGTGCTCCCCTCTGAGGACCACACGATCCAGAAACTGCTTCTCCTCTACTTAGAGATAATTGACAAGACCGATTCTCGCGGCAAGGTCCTTCCCGAGATGATCCTCATTTGCCAGAACCTCCGCAACAACCTCCAACACCCTAATGAGTACATCCGCGGCGTCACCCTCCGTTTCCTCTGCCGCCTCAACGAGTCTGAGATCATCGAGCCTCTCATTCCCTCCATTCTCTCCAACCTCGAACACCGCCACCCCTTCGTCCGCCGTAACGCCGTCCTCGCCGTCATGTCCGTCTACAAGCTCCCCCAGGGCGAGCAGCTTCTCGACAGCGCTCCTGAGATCGTCGACAAGTTCTTGTCCAGCGAGCAGGATCCTTCCAGTAAGCGCAATGCTTTTCTTATGCTTTTTTCTTGCGCTCAGGATCGCGCCATCAATTATCTCTTTACCAATATCGATAGGATTAATGACTGGGGCGAACAGCTTCAGATGGTGGTCTTGGAACTTATTAGGAAGGTTTGTAGGAGCAACAAGGGTGAGAAGGGCAAGTACATAAAGATTATTATATCCCTTTTAAATGCCCCTTCCACCGCTGTTATTTATGAATGTGCTAGTACTCTTGTGTCACTCTCTTCTGCACCCACTGCCATTAGGGCTGCTGCCAGTACTTACTGCCAGCTTTTGCTTTCTCAGAGTGACAATAATGTTAAACTCATTGTGCTCGATCGTTTGAATGAGCTCAAGACTACCAATAGGGAAATCATGGTCGAGATGGTCATGGATGTCCTTCGGGCACTTTCGACTCCCAATCATGATATTAGGAGGAAGACTCTTGATATTGCCCTCGAGCTCATTACTCCTAGGAACATTGATGAGGTTGTTATGATGCTCAAGAAAGAGGTTGTTAAAACTCAAAGTGGGGAGCATGAGAAGAACGGGGAGTACAGGCAGATGCTGGTGCAGGCCATTCATACTTGTGCTATTAAGTTCCCCGAGGTGGCAAGCACTGTTGTGCATCTGTTGATGGACTTCTTGGGGGATACCAATGTGGCTTCTGCCATGGATGTTGTAGTTTTTGTGCGTGAGATCATTGAGACCAACCCCAAGTTGCGCATCTCTATCATCACCAGGCTTTTGGACACTTTCTACCAAATCCGTGCTGCAAGGGTGTGTTCGTGCGCGCTCTGGATAATTGGCGAATATTGTCTGTCACTTTCGGAGGTTGAGAGTGGAATTGCAGCCATTAAGCAGTGTCTTGGCGACCTTCCTTTTTATACTGTTTCTGAGGAAGGAGAGGGTCAGGAGGCATCAAAACCCATACAGCAGGTAAACTCAACCACTGTGTCTTCTAGGAGGCCAGCAATTCTTGCAGATGGGACCTATGCCACCCAGAGTGCTGCTCTGGAAACTGCCATGTCTCCACCTACCCTTGTACAGGGGTCTCTGTCTTCTATTGGGAACTTGAGATCACTCATTCTTTCGGGTGATTTCTTTCTTGGGGCTGTAGTTGCGTGTACACTGACAAAACTTGTCCTGAGGTTGGAAGAGGTCCAGACATCAAAAGTCGAAGTTAACAAAGCAACTACGCAGGCCTTGTTGATCATAGTCTCAATGCTGCAACTGGGTCAGTCTTCAATTCTTCCACATCCAATTGATAATGATTCTTATGACAGGATTGTCCTCTGCATCAGATTGCTGTGCAATACGGGTGATGAGATAAGGAAGATATGGCTGCAATCTTGCAGACAGAGCTTTGTGAAAATGCTTGCAGATAAGCAGCGTCGTGAGACCGAGGAGATTAAAGCTAAGGCTCAAATCTCTAATGCACAGCCTGATGATCTTATTGATTTTTACCATTTGAAGAGCAGGAAGGTATGATAACTGCATTTATTTAATCTTTTTTAGCAGAGTTATAACTGAATTACTGTTTGATTATATTCCTTGAGTTCTTCATTTTGCATGATGTGAACTTTGTTGTATATACATGCATTGCTTGAATCCATGATGTTAAATTGGTTCTTGTGTGTAATTCCTACCAGTGGCTTATAATTCAACTGATTTTCTAGTAATCAACATCTGTTAACGTGCTCAAAACACTAGCTCTTATGGTATTTCTCCTAATGTTCAATCTGTGTATTCCTTTCTTCTGAATTCTTCAGGGTATGAGCCAACTTGAGCTGGAAGATGAAGTTCAAGATGATCTCAAACGTGCTACTGGAGAGTTTACAAAGGATGCAGACGATGCAAATAAGCTCAACCGCATTCTTCAGCTCACTGGATTCAGTGATCCTGTTTATGCTGAAGCATATGTAACAGTGCACCACTATGACATTGTCCTTGATGTTACTGTCATCAACCGAACAAAGGAAACTCTTCAGAATCTGTGTTTGGAGTTGGCAACCATGGGTGATCTCAAACTTGTTGAGCGTCCACAAAACTATACTCTAGCTCCAGAATCAAGCAAACAGATTAAGGCCAACATTAAGGTTTCATCAACTGAGACGGGAGTTATATTTGGTAACATAGTCTATGAAACATCTTCTAATGTTCTTGAGAGAACAGTTATTGTTCTAAATGATATCCATATTGATATCATGGACTACATTTCTCCTGCATCTTGTGCTGATGTGGCATTCAGAACTATGTGGGCTGAGTTTGAGTGGGAAAACAAGGTATATCTCTTTCTTCTTTCTCTCATAGGGTATTATTTTAACCAAAGGGTTAAAAAATATGGTGCTACATTTTCTTGCCTTTAGCAACCCCATTTTCATTAAAATAGAATTATAGAAAAAAAATTTATAAGGTAATTTAGCATTTAGAGTTATGGTGTGCTCTTTTAATGAGCCCTTGTTTTTTTTTTAAAATTAAGTATGAGCTCATAAAAGTTATAATTTGAATATTTTTTTAATAGCAATTTGTCTCAATATATGCATTGTTATCTCGATGGTTGACATAATACTATTTTGGCTTTGAAGTTCGTATATTTATATTAACACTTTTCATAGTTATTGTTAATGTTGTTGTAAGTTAGGTTGAAGTTTGATATAGACTTTTGTATGCTGGCTTACTACCTTGGTAATATTAAGATGATACTTAATAAGGAAATATGTCGCAATTGGTTAAGCACGTAGGTGTATGCTATTGGTGAAGAATTTGGATATTTTGTAATAATTTTTAGATTTGATCCCTCATCCTGTCACTGCCCTGAGATGTAACATGCCGGGTAATTATATTATTTTCTTTGATGAGTGTTTGACCTTTCCATTATGTTCCTCATTAATATGAATTAGCCTGAGAAGTGAGAAGTGGCAACAAATAAGGTACTTTATATGCTTCTACTGTAGTACATTTCTCTTTGGGTGTGAATGGGGAGGTGGATCAAGTGGGGTTTGCATTTCATTTTAGTTAGCGACCATACATTGAATCTTGTATAGTTCCTTAGCTTGTATAGCAGCTATAACGTATGATTCTGCTGAGTTATCACCTATGTTGATATCCACTATGTGATGTGGATAATTTATAAAATTTAGTATAAATAGGTATAGATATGGCAGGGTATATTAAAATATCAAATAACTTCTTTAAAACTATATTCATACATGAAAAGGATACTAGTAGTTTGTAATCATTCCTAAAGTCACGATTAATAAATAAAATATAGTAACTTCAAGCTGTAATGAAACATATCTAATTTTCAAACATCTGGTATCCATAAAACTATTTTATCAAGGACAGACTTGCTGAAATGTAAGGATACCAGAAGTAAAAGTTAGAAAAAATAAAATATTACTTCTGGAAATATAAGAAAGACTTAATTTCTAAATAAACACAAAATATTAAAAGAAATACAATAAAGCAAGCTAACAAACTACTGAGTTGCTTAATACTCTAACCATCAAACAAAATAAAATGGAGAATGTTTCCGAAGGTGCTCCCTAAAAATTTATAAGAAGGAAGTTAAAAATAGGTGAGTTTCTCTTATGGTTGGAAAGATCCAATTTGGATCTGTCTTGACCTCACTGGGGGGCAGTCGTTTTGTGGCCTACTTGGGATAACATTCATGCAATTCATCCAGAAATGACTAAATCACACAGATTTGTGCAATTATCTCTGAACCCATGGTACTTTTCTGCATAAGCTGGTATCATCTGTGTGGTCGCAGGATGGCTTTGTATTGTCTCTGGTCAAGCCATATCCCGCTAAAATGCATCAGAGAAAACCTCCAATAACATGAATTGATGCTGCACCCATATCATTCATGTTTCTAGATGTACTTATAATACAGATATGATGCCAAAATTGGTACATCCGTATGTTGGAAGTTATCACAGAAGCACAAATGTGATAGGGATACATGTACCCAGGCAACGTATTTCTGCATTAACTGGATGATATTTCTGATTCGTTAATTAAAATGATTTTTATGTTTTAGGTTGCTGTAAATACAGTATTACAAGATGAGAGGGAGTTCCTGAACCACATTATCAAGTCTACAAATATGAAGTGTCTGACGCCACCGTAAGTTCTGTGACTCTGCTAAGGTCCTGTTATAGACACTAATTTTACACACGAATGATTCTCTATAACATACCCAAACATGCAAATTTCTTACAGTTATTGATTTTTCTAAGAATATATTAAAAAAGCATGTATAAAAAAATTGAAAACATTTTTAAAAAAGTTGTAAATAAATTTTATATCTTTTCCAAAAAGCGGTTGTGGCAATTGATAGTTTGATTGCATAAACAATCAAGCTCGACAAGAAAAGTTTTTTCGAATGCTTGATCTTTTCTGCATCTTCATTTTATTGCACGACTTCTTATCTTAACTTCGCTTTTTTACTTTTTCTTTTTCTTTTTGTCACCGATGAGGTCTATTTTGGCAAATAGTTATCATCATTCTAATAAATTGTAGAAATAAATAATTGTGAGACAGAATATTATTTGAACATTTCATGTTATTTACTAATAATTATGTATAGACATAAAACATTGTTATGTCGAGATAGGAATCCGTTCCTTATAATCATTTGGTTTTCATTATCTTTTGCGTAGATCGGCATTGGAAGGTGATTGTGGTTTCCTTGCTGCAAACCTATATGCTAAGAGTGTTTTTGGGGAAGATGCTTTGGTGAATGTGAGCATTGAAAAGCAAGCAGATGGTAAGTTGAGTGGATACATCAGAATAAGAAGTAAAACTCAGGGCATTGCCCTGAGTCTTGGGGATAAGATAACTTTGAAACAGAAGGGAACCGCTTGATAGGAGCAAATGCCCCCTTTTCTCTTATGTTTCTCTGCTTGTATGTCTTATCAACTTTGTGTAGCTTCCGGTGGCGGCTAACTTCAAGCTTTGTTATTGCTTAAAAAATTCTGTGGCTTTTGGTGGCAGCCCACTTGTTAGTATTAATTTTTTTTTACCTTTTGAATTTCCAATTTTGTCTGTATTCTTTCCTTGGATATTGCTTAAGAAAAATCCTTATTACCCATCTTTTATTTTTCTACACATGGGGACGGACACCGTATATTGATATGAGAATCAATCTAGTGACTATTTGTTCTGGTTGGCCTTGCATACATATGTTCGCTTGTCCTCAAATAATATTCATTAATGATAATTGGTAGGTTTTTTTTTATCACGTGAATGATTTGTGTCTTGGCACTCATTACTAATTTTATAATTTTAGTCTTGTGGTTTCCCTTCTTTTCCTGTGGTTTCTTCTTTTTTTTTTAAAGAAATATTTTTGTTCATATATCACTAGTGTGTAACTTGCAATAAATCTTGTGGTATCATTTTCAATAAATTTTTATTAACAATAAATATTGTTTAGAGGTGGTATCATTTTTCTTAAAAAAAATTGAACATATGAATTATATTTTAAGAAATTGTTTTTTAATAATAAAATTTTAATTATTAATATAACTTTAATTATTTTGTTTTAAAAAATATTTATAATAATTTTAAAGTTTAAGATTTAAAGAATTGGGTTATAAAAAATTTGTAATAATTAAAATTAGTAAACACAAATTTAATTATTTGATTACTAACTATTTTTTAAATATTTTTTAATTTAATAGTATTATATTAAAATTAAAAAACTATAGAAGAAACACTAATTCATATTAAATAATTAATTAATAAAGAATTATAAAATATTTTCAATACTAATCTTGCTATTGATTAAAATAAAACTATTAATTTGAAGATTGATTTGGATAATTAACTTTATTTTATTATTAATTTCTCAAATATATTTATGTCTGCATCCAAATTTAAATATAATTTTAATTTAAAAATTAAATAAAAATTATAATCTTAAATAAGTAACTCAAGGATATTAATTATTTTTAATTAATGTGTACATTAATAGCATTTTCAAAATCAATGACCATACCTTATAAATAAAGTTGTATTTTTAAATAATATATATAAACAAAATTCTTTAATATAATTTAATTATTATTTAATTAATTAATAAAAAAATTAAAAAATATTTTCGATACTAATAATTAAAAAACAGCAAAAAAATAATGATTGATATAATTAAAATATAATGATTGTTAATTATTGGAGAATTTCAACATACAATAATTATTAAATAAATAATTTATAAATTTTAAGTAAAGCTGTCCGTGATACTAAAAAAAAGTCACTTTTTATTATTATTTAGTGTATAATAGTTATTAAGTATTTGATATATTTTTTAGTATTTATATAGGTTCTCAAAAACATTTTAGCAAACAAAGAAGTTTAGATTTATAAAAGTGTAAAAACTGAGAAAATACTCTAAAGCACTTTTGGTAAAGAATAAAGTAAAAATTTATTAGAATAAAGTATTTTTTTTATCATGTAAAAATATTCATAATGAAGTATTTTTTATTATTTAAAAATATTAAGAATGCAAATCAAAGAGACACATGCAATTATATTACATAAACTTTTTTAATATTCAATTACTTTCATGTTATTTTATTATTAAGTTTTTGAATCATTTAAAAAATTTTAAATGAATTTTTAAATTATTACTTTTAATTGTGTCTCTAAATTATTTTTAAGACTAATTTTTAAAGATTTGAAAGATAAAATATTATTTATTTAGTTAAAAAAATATACTTATAATAAAACATTTAATTTACTATGTTAATCATTACCTTCAATTTTTATTAATAATTAATAATAATAATAATATATATAAAAGTTAAAATAATAACGATATTAATGATAATATTTATAATGATTATTAAATAGTTAACATATTTTGTTGGTTAGTTACTTAAAAAATAATAATATTAAAAAATTAAGTGATATTGATTTTTTAATTTAAATTATTAATTTGATCATTATATTTTTAAAATGACATATTTAATCATTTAATCTATAGTATATTTAAATTTGGTATAACTTTTTTTTCTATAGG